>UCOM01000107.1:0-138718 GCA_900474385.1 Ormyrus pomaceus
AGAAAGAAAATTATCAGCCTATTTAATAGTGAAATCATGTGAAAAAAAGCGTTTCATCGCGACCTATTAAATAGCCACGGACTTATCTATTAACTATTTTCCTGGCCATTTTCAATGCTGGAAATTCTACCAGGGTTTTCTGGAGTGGTTTATGAATTTATTATAATTTTACCTTTCTGACGGGCACATTATGCGATGCATTATTAGTTTTTACTATTTCATGAGGATTTCAGTAAATTTTAATACGGAACACGGGAAATTACTTTGAAATATTATCCTTATAGTTGATAAATTTTGCCGGTTGTATGATTTATGTATAATTTAAACATACCAAAGCGGAATTGCAAACTTTCCAAAAAAAGAAACGATAGAATATCGTCTGTTAACAAAACGCCGCTACAAACAAACAGCGACTCGACGGTCGCCCGCCAGTAAAGGATAACATACCGACGGGAGTCCGTCGCTGCTCGACTGCTCTCCCCGCCGCACTTTACGGGTCCCATATCGAAATCTTCCTGCCCCGTCGAAATTTCAGGTGCCAAATTCGCGCGTCACGCGCGCCCCTCCCAAGATTTAAAGTAACGGCGCGAACGACTCTCCGCGACGCGAATTTATAGGCCTCTCCGCGCGGCGAACGGCCCCCTTATCGCGGCTCCCCGCGGATTTTTCTCCGGCGTGCACAGGGCGGCGTCTTGAGGTCCGCGTAATGAGGTTTGCTTATGCAATATCGCGCGCGGCAGAGCAGGGGAGAAGTGTATGTGTTTTTCCTCGGCTCTCGGAAAAATCGATGACCGGACGAGTCAGCTGATCTGTGTATACGTGCTGGCACGCCGAGTTTTGAGAGACGGGACGGAAATGAGATTTGCTTTATGCGTGTGCGGACCTCTCTCTCTCTCTCTCGTTTTGCGCGTGACTGCTTTAGAATAATGGCTCGGACGAAGAATTGGAAGGTTCGGCGAAAGAAGCCAGGCTGGACTTGAAAACGAAAAAGTCTGACGGGAATGCAAAAGCGTGTTTATTCTCTTGTGGAAATTTTTTTTTTTTTTTTTTTTTTTTAATATTCGCTTTATTTTGTTTTTCCACGAATTTTGATTCGCCGATTCGTTTACCTTAATTAAAGCATGGTACAGTTAAATTCAAAGCAAACTTTTTATACCGAAGGTCCAAAGTTCAATTAAATTCGGATTTCGAAAACGAATTTTGAAACGGTTTATTTAGACCTCCGAACTTTTAAATTAGAAAACAACCGAATGCCAAATTGAACTGAAATTCGCTGCGGCGTCAAGGCGCGAGTATATGACTGACAATGTAATTACACTCGAAGCAACCTGAATTCATCTCTAACATAAAGCTCGAGCAATTAACGATTTCATTATATTTAGTTTCTGAAATATTCAATCTTCAATCCCGCCTTTATGAAAATATAAATGAAAACCAATTAGTTTACCCTCCGGCCCCGGCAAACAGATCTCTCGTCCAATATTTTCCATTACCGGTTTTTTTCCTCGCCGCCTCGCCTCGCGAAAAGCCAAAAAACAGTCGAACCCCCACAATTCCTAATCTAAAATTAATACCGCGCATCCATCGCTTAATCCACGAGAGTCGGCCGGGGGGGGAGGTGGAGGCCGCTTTATATACCCCCCCGCCGCGCGCGATAAAGCTTTTCCTCGTCTATTTGCGAAGTAAATGTTATATATAAGCGGCTGATTTATTACCAAACCGCGCCCGAGCGCAAAGTGAAATTCAATAAAGTAAAACGCTCTCCCGCTTCCCCCCCTCCCCTATCAACTTGCGAAGGCAGCCCTCGAGAAAAAAAAGAGAGAGAGAGAGAGCGGAAGGAAGGAAGGAAGCGAGGGGCGACGTCGCACGAGATCCTCGAACGGTTTTCAAATTCAGTTCTAAGTGATTGAATTAATTAAATGTAAATTAAACGAGTAGCGGCGCAAGCGCGCAACTTGGTAATTAATGCAGAGAAGAAGTAAGGCAGCGCGCGCGAGAGAGAGAGAGAGAGAGAGAGAGGAGCTTGCGCCGCGAGGACAGCGGCAACTCGGTTTTCGTGCGGCGGCGGCGGCGGCGTCAACTTCGCCCGTGAAAATGTATATATAGAAAGGCAAAGAAGAAGGGCTCAAGACGGTTACGGTAATCCGCATCGTTTCGCGCGCGCGGCTCCGCTCTTTTAAAACTTTCCGCTGAATATAGCCTCGGTGTGCAGCGCGACACACTTTCGCCGATTGACAAAGCGAGAAAGTGGCTTTTATAAAGGCGCGATAATCCGACCGGCGGGAGAACGGAGGGAGGGACGGGGGGCCGTAACTTTTTGGCGAGGAGAGCTTTTAAATGGACGCTCGACGCTCGAGAATTGATGCGAAAACTTGCCGGACCCCGAACGAGAGAACTTATATAATATAAGCCCCGAGTACCGAGATTATATACGTTTTTCCACGGGAAATTTTGAGTACCGTTCGAGGGCTCGGAGGTTTGTTTCATGCCGAGAGTCTTGAGCTGCGAAATTGAATGCGAGAGAGGCAAATATAAAGGATGGAGCCGCGGACCAAGTTCTCTTATACTTATTCGGGCTTCAATTTTTTAAAAGTTATGAATTTCGGAGGCTGCGTATACGTCCTTGCAAATAATATTCCCTTTTTTAAGTAAATATGAAGGTTCCGACGAATGAATAAACAAATTGCAATCCAAAAATACGATGTTTTTGCATATAAATCAGAAAATTATTTGGATGCAACAGTCTTTCTTTATAAATTTTCTCGCAGACAAATTTTAATCTAATAATTTATGGACAGTCAAATTTATTATTTTTTGTGGAAAGAATACGGACAAGTTTTGAAAAATCAGTAATCAATACAAAACTTTATCGACAGTAAAAAAAATAGCTTTAAACGCGTCTTTTAGGTAATATTGATTCTACCGAAAATAAGTTTTCCCAGAAAAGGGTAACATTATTTTAAACCGAGAGAAAACTTGCGTACCGCCAAATTTATTTAATTTAATACTATTCAAAAGCACGCTAACGGAAATCAAATTCAGTGCACGTACCAAAGTGATTTAGCGAATATTACTGCCTATTCTTTTTAAAAATAGGGCACATTGCTGTATAATGTAATGGAGTGTACGTTTCATAAAATTTTTCAAAACATTTAGTAAATTTACTTGACAAGTGCATTAAATTAAAACTTCTGGCTATTTCATTCTTATATAAAGCTACTCTTTATATCGACAGAGCGGGATGGTATCATAACTTAATTAAACGTCAAATTAGAGAGTTCACATTCAGTTTTCATATTAAACTCGATACGTTTCTGGAATCAAAATCCGTAAATGAATTTTCGCGCTGTTCTATGAACTCGCTAAAAATCCTATTGAAATCTAATTGATTTTTGTAGAAGAAACTTTGCCATGTTCTCCCTATTTCAATCTCAATCAAAACAGGAAAAGACTTAATTGGAAAAATCAAAATACAACTCAAATTTTCTATAACCAAAATCCAATAGTAAGTTATTTACTTTTTATTTTCAATTATTATTTATTTGAAAAAGACTCTTTAAGTGATGCTTGAGATTTTAGATTAAATTTACATCAGTTGAACCTCTTAAAAGTCAATTAAGCTTACCGACGAAAAATATATTTAAATTGGAAACTAATATTATGCAAAACTATTTAAAGAACTTCAAAACTGCTTTTGAAGTCTGCCTTTTCGCTTCGTAATGAAGTTATCCATGAAAAGGTAAACGAATTTTTTGTAACGAAAAATGGAATATATTCCTTTTGTGTTACAGAATCGCTAAAAAATTGACTTTTCGAAATAGATTTTGTGGAATTAGTAATTGTGCAAAAAAATTATTTACGGCCAAAAATTGCTTTGGTAATAGGGTACAATGAAATAAAAGAAATTTATCAAAACTTTAAAATAGAACGGAAAATAAAAAAAATCTACATACTGAACTTCGATAAGTATATAACTATATGTATACATAAATAGCATCAGAAAAGCTCAAATTTAAAAATTGATAATATTACCTTTTAGTTTATTGTATCTTATGTTGATTATTATGAAAAAGATTATTATGATAAAAATTTTGAAATAAAATTTGCATAACCAACAAAATCCTATTATACTAATTACAAAATGTATTACATCTTTTGTTTAATTGTTATTTTTTTTATTTAGTTATTTAATGTTGCATCTTCCTTTCGGGCATTAGCAACAGAATTAACTATAGTCAGTTAGGTTTGGGACACGTATTTTTATTATTATTTATATTAATTCTTTACATTGTGATATGCGTTTTACATGAATTACATTGTAGAATAAAAAATTCTTTAATCTAAAAATGGTTTATACGCTACATTGTTTTTTCAAATTCCCGCTTTGTCAACAGCTTTACCAATCAAATAATCTCAAGATCATCAATACCAATCTTTGAAAAATGAACAAACGCACGTGTTCGTTGTTTGTATTTTGAGGTTATACTCGAAAGAGCATGGAAGTTCAATCGGTCAGTGCATTTTATGTCAACAGGATTTTAGAATAGTTTATATAAATAGAATAATAAATCCAGTAAAACAAGATGGGTCGTAATAAAAAGGTATAGTATTTTTCTATAAAATTGTAGTTAAATATTATAAAAAAAACATTTATTTCAAAAATATTTTTCAAAAATATTTTTCAAATATAGGGAAGATGTGTAAAGAAAAATCAGCACATGGACACAGCAGAAAAAGAAGAAATTGTCAATGCTCCTCATACATTTGTTATTCATAGAGGATTGCCTGGAGAACATGTTGTTGAATTAACAAAAGATTTTCGTAAAGTTATGGAACCTTTTACTGCAAGTGATTTAAAAGAACGTAAAAAAAATACAATCAAAGATTTTGTTTCTGTTGCTGGAGTTTTTCACGTTTCACATTTAGTCATATTTACAAAAACTGAGCTTGGAATGTATCTTAAACTCTGCAGGTATGTTTACTAGCAATAATAATTTTGTGACTAATTTTTTATTGATAATAATTGAATTTTAACAGATTACCAAGGGGTCCAACACTGACTTTTAAAATTGAAAATTTTGCCTTGGCACGTGATGTGGTTTCAACAATGAAAAAGCAACTTGTTTTTAGCGAAGCTTTTAAACATTCCCCATTAATTATTTTAAATAGATTTAGTGGTGAAGGAATGCAATTTAAATTAATGGCTTCAATGTTTCAAAATATGTTTCCGACAATTAATTTAGCTACAATAAATTTAAGCAATCTTCGTCGTTGTGTTTGTTTAAATTACAATCCAGATTCAAAATTAATAGATTTTCGACATTATGCTATCAAAGTTGTACCTGTTGGTTTATCAAGAGGTGTTAAAAAATTAGTTCAAGCAAAAATTCCAAATTTATCACGTTGTCAAGACTTTTCTGATTTTATGACGCAGCCGACATTATCTGAGAGTGAAGCTGAAGATGATCCAGCAAGTCATGTTACACTACCACAAAAGTTATCTTCTAGAGGAAATCATGAAAAAGGAACAAGTGCTATCAGATTATATGAGCTTGGACCCAGATTAACACTACAGGTAAAATGTAGCATAATCTTTTATGTTTATATTGAATTTATGAATTGTTATTACTGATAGAATACTTTATCAACATTTTATAAACTTTTACTACAATTTCAAATTCTTCCACAGTTAATAAAAGTTGAAGATGGACTTATGGAAGGAGAAGTACTTTATCATGAACTTGTTAGTAAAACTGAAGAAGAAAAACTGCTAATACAGAAAAAACGAGAAAAGAAGAAAAAATTAAAGGAAAAAAGGAAAAAGGTTCAAGAGGAAAATAAAAATAAAAAGGATGTCAAGAAAAGAGAGCTTAAAGAAAAGTCAATGCAAGGTATAAAGAAAAAGTCAGAGAATGAAGAACTAATGAAAAAGATAGCCAGAGAGTCATATAAAGCAAATGAACCGGAAGAAGATGATGATGCACAGTATTACAGAGATGAAGTTGGTGAAGAGCCAGATAAAGGTAAAAATAAAAACTTTTAAAATGTTAATGATAAACTAGTTTTCTTTAAAACGTATTTTTTATTTTCTATTTTTTCAGATCTTTTCCAAGGAAAAGTTCATAATAAAAGGCCTAATGCTTATTTACCAAAATATAAAACTAAAAAAATCAAATTAAGTTCTGAAAAACCAACACAGAAACAAAGGGAATTTAAAACTGGAATGAAAAAAAAACAAAAATAGAATAATTTATTTCTCTTATTCTACTAACAGACTTGTAAATATTTTAAATGATAGATTATGTAAACAAAATCTTTATGCATAAATGCATAATGTGATATAATTGTTTTCAATAAAAATTTCTGTATAAAATCAAAATACACTTTTATTCTCATTAATCCAATCACTTTAAAAAACTCGAAAAATAAAATATTAAAGTACATATATTTTGATTTGTTTTTTAAATGTACGTTTAAAGAACTACTACGTATAGGGGGAGGCAGGGATGCTGATATATGAATGAATTCGGCGCGCGATACATAACCTTCGGCTTCGTACGTGCGTGCTTTACTTGCCGTTTAGTGAAATGTGTCTTTGTAAATAAATTTTATATTAAAATCAAAGTTAATAATTAAGTGAATGTGCGTAAAATATAATTGTTAAACATGGCTGATGGAAATAATGCTCAAATCATCGTAAGTACAGAAATATTCGGCGTAAACAATGTCTAACCTCAACGCTCTTAACCGGCTTTAAAAGTTTTGCAATTTAAAAATGATAAATTTATAAGTATAAATGCTCAAACTTTAACAATCTAAATTTTATTATCTTAATAATCTACTAGATAGTTGAATAATTAATATGTTATATAAAATGTACAAGTAATCACAATTGTCAATTGCCTAAATTATGTTTTTTATTATGATACTAATTAACTCTAAATTGTTAATAAATTTTAGGCAATTCCAGATGATCTTTGCAGAAAAGCAGGTACTGCTGCAACTTGGGTCGGACCCAATAAACTTTCTCTTTTTGCGTACAAACATGTCAACGTACGCTCAAAAGGTAATGTATATTGTGATGCTTTAAGCTATATATAGGAATTATATTATTTTACTTATTAAAAAAAACAAATACTTTAGATACGCCAAGCAGTTTTGCTCCTTGTGAAGCAAAAGTTCATTTTCTTAGACCAGAAGTAATTTTATTTTCACCTTCTCTTCGTAAATTAGTCAATGAAAGTAATGGTGTATTTTTGACTATTCAAAAACTAAAAAATGCTGCAGCTGCAAGCGATGCCAGACCAGAAATGTTGAAGTACAGTAAACAGTATCGATCTATTTTAAGAGCTTGCGTTGAAGAATTACAAGATCAAGCAGAGAAACAAATTACAGAAGACAAAAAGTCACTGTATGAAAATTTTCAAACTATATTCTACAATGTTGAATGTGTCTGGCATTTAACAGAAATCCTTTATGTAGATGTAATTCCAGGTAAAAATTTTTGGTAATTTTATGTTTAAAATTATAATTTAAAAGTATATTTCTTTATTTCACTTAACTATTATTTTTTTATTGTAGGAGATGTAGTATTACCGCAACTCTTAGAATGGGTCAGATTTCACTTTCCATCAAGAGAAATTATGGCAATGAAAATTTTAGCTAAAAAACAAATTGGTGCTGATCTTGAAAATGCTGATTATTGGAATGCTGTAATGGGTTGTGCCTTACATGGAAAACTAGATGTTGTTAGAGCTCTTCTAACATTGCACAGTAAAGCAGATCATTCAGCTTTCATAGCAGCTGAAAATGCACTAAGAAATATGCCTATATACAATGTCTATGGTGGATACTCCGTCAAAGAATTCACAATAAGGCGTAAGCAATGGCAGATGAGTTTATCTCAGAGTATTGATAGCAAAGCCTTTGGAGTAGAACCAAATCTAGAATCACTCATGAGGGTAAGTTTGATTTTTTTTAATTTTTCTTATAGTTTCAATTATAAGTTAATTTTTTATTTATATTATCAGCTTTTAATTGGAAATGAATTTTGGGAATTTGCAAAATACACTGAAGCCTGGTATGAATTGTTGGCTGCAAAATTATTTTATGCTGCACCTTGTTGTAAACAACCAGAATTAGCACGACATGCAAATAGCATTGCAGTTAAATGGCAATCAAATAGACAATCATCATTGTTAATTTTGGATAATATTATTCTTGCTTTAATGGAAAGCGACTTGCATCAAGTCATTAAAGAGATTCAATACATGAATGATAATGGCTGGTTTGCTGCACATTTAACAGATTTACTATTTCATTGTGGGCGATTAAATATTATGGATAAAAATCAAGTGAAGTAAGTTTATGAGAACAAATTACGTTATATTAATAACGTTGTATAATCTGCATATTTGGGTTGAAGTTGATTTAAAACTTCTTTATTTTTAGCGTGACCGATTTACTACACGAGTCCTTGATATTAGATTATGGAAGCACATTGATGGGTCATCATTCATTATGGCAATGTGGAGCAAGCTATTTAGAGCACTGTCCTGAACAAGGTCTAGGAAGACTTGAAACACTTTTGCAAACAGTTCCCTTAGGTAGTGAAGCTAGAGTACACAAAATTATCAGTATTGCAAAAGCAAATAACATGTATCACGTTGGTAAGTGCTTTTATACTTTCAATTTCAATTGAAAATTAGCAAAAAATTTTTTAGTTAAAAATACAATTTTTTAGTTTTCAGTATATGTAGAATTCAAGGGCTAAAATGCATAAAACAGGGTCGCCTAGGAAATGCACTTGCTTGGGCGTTAAAGGCTCAAGATTGCATGTTCGCTTCCCACATTGCCGATAGATTTCTTAAACATTATATAGAGCACGCGACGATCCAATGCAGAGATTTGCTTGAAAACTTAGGAAGTTGTATGCTTGCTAGCGAAAGGCTAACATTTCTCGGTAAGTTGCATGTAACAGAAATTATTTTTTTTAAATTCAAAAAACATACAATAAACATTTTTACTTGTAGAAAGATTTACGTTTATAATTTACAAAATTTCGTTATTATTTGAAAATCTAAAATCTATTAAAATTAAAATTATTTTTTAATTTCAGGAAAATATTGTGAATTTCATCAAATGTACGGTATAGGCGAATTTAAAGAAGCGGCAAGACTATTGATTTCTCTTATTGTTTCAAATCTTACCCCAAATTAGTAAGTATTAGTTTTTTCTACTTAATATTACAAAATAATGGTACTAAAGTTTCAATTCTTTGTTTTAGCTTTTGGCCAATACTATTAACGGATGCTATTCCACTTCTCGAAACCGATGACCTTGTATTTTCTTCCGACGACACCTACGAACTCCTACGCGCAATTGAGAACTATGACGATGATAAATTCGAAGATAAGGAACACATCTTTCGGTTAGCGGCAGCAAGAAATCTTGCAAGAGCCTTAATCATCGAAGGCAGTCAGCCTGATTAATAATTAATTGTCTTTATGTTTAAAATAATCTGTAAATATCTTTTCCAAACGAGTTACTAATTTTTAAAAAATATGCAATTGTTTTGTCAAATGAGTGAAATCATAAAAATGTGTATTTTTATTGAATATATAAATTATTTAAAAACAACTTATATTTTAATATTTATAAAATTTAATTCTTGAATTTTTTCTATTTTAAATTAATAGAAAAAATAAAAAAAATTAAATATTGTTAATATTTGTAAGTATAAAAAAAATCATTTTTTGTGATATCTCTCATTGGCACAAGATTTAACTTTGTAAGAAAATTGAAAAAGAACTGTGAACTTTTTAATTTTATACTCAACTAAAACAAATACTGCCATTATCTAACTCCGACGTTGTTAGTAGCACATTTTGCTACAATCAAATTTTTAAGAATATACCTGTACCATTTAAAAATCCATAAACTTGACAGAATTTTCTAAAATGTGATTTCCTTTTTTATTTTCCGGTCATTGAAAACAAATCTATGATACTTAAAAGTTTATAAAAATGCGCAGCAGCGTAGACACTTGATATCGAAGTCAAGGCTTAATATCCACAGCGATTACGCGCCTCTCGGATGTAACATGATCTAGATATAGGGAAGGAAGGGAATCCGCGACGCTTAATATTCCGATGATTAAGTAGAAAGTCGAAAGTAGCTGTTTGTTCTTCTGCACTTTCTAATATCAGCACAGATTATAGTATTCGCGTGCTTGGATAACAGCGATAAGAAAAATTAAGCATTGCGTTAATTCTTATAGGCGAGTTTCCTTTCACACACCACATTTTATTTTACTTCGAAGCAAACAATACGATTTTCAGCAGGTTGTGAAACAAATCGAACATTATAGATATTCAAACGTGGAAACGTAAAAATTATCTACAAAACTGATTTTGTATTTACATTATATTAGCATTAAGGAAAAATAAAATTTATTTTTTTTTTCAATATCCGCCCGAACATCAGTAGTCACTCGGACTTGAATAAAAATTTTGAAATTAAATAAGCTTATTGATTACAGAATTTATAAAATCAAAAAGTGAAAATAAATCCGATAAAAAAAAGCATCCTACAGAATGAATCAGTAAAACTAGAAAAGCAAAGCCTCTCCTGCAGAGCTGAAAAGCGAAATAAAAAAAAAAAAAAAGGCGGACGGAAAAGAAAAGAAGTGTGTCAGTCGGCTCGGAAAACGCACGGAGTGGATGAACCGCGCGCACGGAGAGTTAATTGATTTCGCGGCCAATCACGCGTGCAACAAACCGCAATACACACCGAGAGCTCCGCTCCGCTCTGAAAGGAAATTCAGTCGCGCAGTTCGTCCGCGCTTTCATTCAAGTTTCCACGCGTCTCTGTGTGTTTGCGTGATAAAATGCGAAGAAACAAACAAAACGAAGAGAACAGATAATTGATTTACTTACGTAAGGTCGTTTATTTTGCTTACTTTATTTTTTAATGCCATAATAAGGCTCTAGCTTTTTGCGACTATGATCGACACGTATAATTGTAATGGATTTAAAAAGCATGATGAATTTATTTATAAACTCATCAATTATTGATTTTAAAAAGCAAAGACTTCGTGCAAGGATATATTTTACGAGTCTGCAAAGTAAATTTGAATTGAATTGCACAATAATGTTGGTTAAAAAGTTGATAAATGTTATAGTTAAATTTAATTGAGATTTTTTCGTTATTTTGAAGTTATTAAGAAATTTCTTACAAAGTTTTACGTTTGACAAATTTTCTCATAAACATAAAGTGCCACGGAGTGGAACAAAGCCTTACACAATGTACATCCGGACTTTTCTAATTCACTATCTTATGCGTATAGTTGTCCTATGCACTGACTTAAAAATTTAAGTGTTCAATTTTACCTCTATTTCCTGTAATATCTACATAAAATGTAATCTACTTAAATGTAACCTTTACATAAAAACGTTTAACTGCATCCGTGACTTTTTGGAAAGTTAAAACAGTTAAACTTAGTAAAACTTCTTTTATTTATTTATTAGAAAGATCTATTCACTTTATAATAAAATCAAATTTTGACGAAAAAAATACTTACATTTACTTATTGCATTTTTCTCAACATTTTTTTACGCAGAATATTCTTCATTCTTGATCACTGTTTATTATATATTAATCAAAAACACTAACTAAGAACTCAAAGTTAAATTAACTGTAACTGCAGCTTTATGTATATATACACAGTAAAAAATACCTCCTAAAAGATGTCCAATGACCACCTAAAAGAGCTCTTTCAGATATCTTTCATCTTAAAGACAGCTTTTGGATGAACATTGGACGTCTTTTTCGTTAGTGGAGTACTTATGATACGAGCTCGGGGAATCGAACGCGGCGACCGTTTTTTTTAAATTCGTACTTTAAAATCTTCATTTTAATTTAATTTATTACGAAGTTTTCAACACAAGTAGTTAAAAACTAAACCCAATTCTACAAAAAAATTCATAAAACACTTCTTGACTTATGAATCAGTAAATAAGTTAAACTAAATTAAAAATAAAATAATGGCCTGTATTTTGGCTTAGAAATACTAATGTAATGATAATCTAAATTTATTATATACGGAAACCTGAATCATATATATGATATAAAATAACTCAATAATATAGAAATAAAAAGTATACGTTATAATTAATAATTGCAAACAAGGAAACATTTTTCAAAATTGAAAGTATTATACAATATTTCTAAACTAAATTCTGTTTCAAAAAATTTATTGAATCTACTGGTAGTAAAGTGAAAGGACTATAAATTATACCAAAAATGTTTAAACTGAATATAAAAAAACAGTACTAATCACATATAATTTCTAATACATTGAAATAAAATGCAAATGAATAATTCAAAATAATTTTCAAGATTTTTAAAATATGAGTTTCAAAAATTGAATAACCGGTCTTTTATAAAATCGTTAGCAACATTCTAGTAATCGTCTTATATCATCTTATCATCATAATCATAATATCTAGTCGCCTGCAGCCTGTTTAATTAATCAAGTGTTTAAAACCCATTATCTAACAATCAGGTTGCAGAGTGCAGACGAAGTCGAACAGCTGATTGACGGTTTGCGACCGTCAGCGACGGTCAACCACCCGCACCTCCACTGCCTCCAGTCTCTTTCTCTGTGTTGAAGCTCGTCCGTGTGTTTAGTTTTCCTCCTCTCCTCTCCCAGTCCGGGCGAAAAATGGCGGAGAAGTGGTAAAATCGTGAAACGGAGCCGACGACGAGCCGCTAGTCATGCATTTTCCGCGCCGCTCCGAAATGATCGGTGAATGGGATGGCGCGGAGAAAGTCTCAGGCACTCGGTGAAAATTCGCTTTTTCCACAACAAAGAACGAACTAGAAGTTTTCCGCATTCGAAGTGTAACTCTGGAGAGTTGAGGTTGAGGTATTGTTTGTGTGTTTTGTAGCGCGTGATTTTTTACTTGTTTTTAAATATTTGTGAAGACCATTACTTTGTGTCAATTTTCGGAAGTGTTTATATTTTTGATGTGAGTTTAATTTGAATGTTCTCGCAAAGAATGTATGTAAAGTGAAAAGAATTATTTTATTGATTTTTTGTATTAAACGCAATAAATTATTTGCGCGGGCATTTTACGAGGGTGAATGAAACACCCCTAATTGAATCGTGTGTTCTGCTATTGTTTGTTTTGATTTTTCCAGTGTGTCAAAACTATTTAGTGAATTTTAATTATTTTCAATTGATAAATATAATGTTTTATTATTAATTAAAAGTTTTTAAATTTATTATGAAGTATTTATAATAAATTTTAATCATATAATGTTTTACATATTTGAATAAAATTTATATAATAATGAATGTTCATAATAAAATTTCTGAAATTATTATTTATTTAATGTTAATTATCTAATTGTATGTACAGTCACAAAGTAAAAAATATTCATGCTGTAAATCAGCATCAACTCTGCAATCAATAATTTCTTATGTAATGTTCTAGCTCTTTTAATTCAAATCATGTCAAATCTCTATTTTGCATTTAAAATGTACGTAGTTTTATATAATGCTTTCATGCATAAGGATCGTCAAACTTTTCAAAGCTGCTTATTCAAGTTTTATTACATAATGGTATTACAATAGTTAATCATCCTTATGACTCCTGTGGCAAAATATAAAATTACTTCTCACCATACAATTATAAGGAAAAATTAAATTATAAAATAAATTTTATGTTTATTACAGAAATGACTTGGAAAAAAAAGCCATGGGATTATTAAAATTATCACTAAGGAATTTAAAAATATTCGAATACTTTATAATTAATGAAAAATAATGAGCAATTTCATTAAATAATTTTTTAAGTAAGTTAATTTTTTTATTTTTTTAAATTTTGTGTTATAATAATAGAATTATATTCCACAAAAAAGGATTCAATTTGAAATTTTGGTGCAAAAAATTATAATGAATTTTCATCTATCTTGAAATAAAAATAATTCATAAATTAATAAAAAGTTAATGCCTGTAAAATTGTTTTTGAATTAAATTTTTCTTTTTATATCTGAATTCATATTTTTAGACCCCAAAAACCTCATCATTTAACAAATTGAACTAAATAATTCAAAGCAAACTCTTTTAAACATTTTAGCCCAACCAATTTCCGAATTTCTAAACAATGGAGGACTACACGCCGGTAGACGAAGACTTTCCAGGGCGTCTGCTGCATCAGGCGGCCCTCTGGGATAACGCGGAACTTCTCGAGGATCTTCTGCGAGGGGATCACGCGCAGTACATCGACAGTCAGGACTCCTGGGGTCGCACAGCTCTGCACGCTGCTGCCATCACCGAAAACTCGCGGTGCCTCGAGGTTCTTTTACGAGCCGGTGCCAATGCCAGCTTACCCTGCGGACCCCGCGGACATTTTCGAATACCGCTTCACATTTGCGCCGAACATGGACACGCGTCCAACATCGAAAAGCTCCTGGAGTACAGCTGTAACTTGACGGTGACCGATGCTAATGGAATGACGGCGTTCGCCCTGTGCGAGAAGAACGAAAATTCAAAGTGTTGCGAAATTTTGAAAGCAGCAGCTGAGAGGTAAGACTTTAAAATGAATTTTCTAAAACTTAAAATCGTGTCTAATAAAGTCCTTTAAACGGAAAATTTAATTCTAGATAAAGTTACTGTCTATTCTTTCAATCAAAAACAGAAAATTCAGCGCGAACTATACTAAAAATGTTCACAGGTACGAAAAGGCACGTCTAGACACCCACGCAGCCCTGCGCGTAGCGTGCATGCAGGGCGACTGTGCGGCAGCGCGAGCGATCATCCAGGGACAGACGACGGCGGATCTGGAGTACATCGTAAACATGGCACCGAGCGGAGCAAACACATTGCTGTTCATCGCGAGCGAGCAGGGCCAGCGTGACATGGTGAAGCTACTGCTGGATAACGGAGCCGATTGCACGATCCATCCAGTGACCAAATACTGCCCGCTTTACATCGCCTGCTACAACGGCAAGCTTGAGATCGTCGAGATGCTGCTCAAACAGTTTCCCAAACAGGTCCAGTCACTTACCGTTGAGAGGTGGCTACCGATTCACGCTGCTGCTATAAACGGTCATTATGCCGTAATTGACCTGCTATTAAAGTTCGAGTACCCGACCAATTTCTATCAGAGGTATTTCGATAAGCAGACTTTTTATTATAATTGGCAAGCGGATCATTAGAAAACTATGTATTTCTTTAATTTTCCATTTGTTTTATAGTGAAAGTAAAAGATCCGATTTGCAATGTAAATGTTGAGTGTAGGTAAACAAAGTTCCCAACGGTTAATTCATTGCAAATTAGAATTTATGTGAAAGTACTATAAAAGAACTAAAAATAATTCTATGGCTGAAGTAAGACATGCATATGCAAATTTGTTTTTAAAGTAGAAAAGGCGTGAAATATATATGCAGAATCATTGTAAAAAGTTTTTTGTGAAAGTTTAAATTTGTTTAGCAATTAAAAACATCTGATGAAATACAATTAATTTACGTTTTATCGCAAAATCGTTTTTTTCGAATTTATAGGCACTTTAAAAATATTTAAAAAAGATAAATGTACTAAAACTTAAAAGTATTTAAAGAATGCAGAATTTCCAGAATTTATCAAGCTTGATTAATTTTCAGAACTTTCAAACGATCCACTCTTGAGAATTTCAATTTAATTTCAATAGGTTTAAAGATCCAACGGGTGAATTGGAATACGAGATGCCGTTTGACGTGAATACGCAAGACGTGACAGACCAGAACATCCTTTATATTTCAAGTGTTCTGGGCAACATCAAAATCATTGAGCTGCTATTAAATTATAAGGTGAAAGCTCGAAATGTAAAAGATGAAGAGCCCGTTGCTGGCTCACAACCACTACCCGTATCAAAAAGGCGTATATCGAGCGGTATTCAGCGACTCATGTCCAGCCTGAATTTCAGGAGTCGGTCTGGTGAGAAAAAAGACGAGAATCTAATCTGTCCTCTAAACTTGGACCTATATTGTAATAATAATATGGAGACAGCGCTTCATGCAGCTGTGAAAGCTAGGCACACTGATGTCGTTGCAGCACTTTTGCAGGTAAGCATTCAAATATTTAGCATAGCTTTTAAATGCATAAAATAAAACCATTTTTTTAATTTTGCTAAATTTAAAATGTTTTAAAATACTATTTAGGCGGGTGCCAATCCAAATCTTCCTGTCAAAGTAGTGAACGAACAAAATGATTCAGAGACAGTGTACACAACAGTACTTGCGATCGCTTGCCAAAATCGCGACATCAAGATTGCCGACCTGCTGCTAAAACACGGCGCTGCCGACAACGACTGTGCGGCTCTGAAAATCGCTGCTCGTAACGGGGACGAAATTCTAACCGCTAAGCTGCTCTCGATCAAAGCTCATCCAGACTCTGAATATAAAATTAACAAGAAAGCAATGACCGAAGGCACACAGACATCCTCTCATTTTTCTGCACTATCTAATTTTGGCAGCGTGACATACTCGACTCTTTTTCCTAGTACGCCTACTATGATCAACTGGCACGATCAGCAATGCAGATTATCGCAAATTAGATCGCAGTGGTTGGTTGATGCCGTGTTACATATCAATAAGAAATTAAGTGCCAAGAATAATGATTTAGTACTGTACGCTATTACGAGAATTGATATATCTCATAATTCTATTACTTCAGTGCCGTCCACTATTTTTTATCTTCAAAGTCTTAGGTAAGTTGATTTATGTTAAAAAGTTCATTATTATTTTAAATTAAATCGATTCTTACCTCTTCAAGATCTTTCATAAAATGAATTTGTTTTTCTGAAAAATACTTAGATATCTCAATATGGCACAGAACAAAATTGAAGCTTTATCGGCTGAACCCAAAAATCCCAAGGATAAATTATGTCCAGTCCTTGAGGAAATCTACCTTCAAGACAATCGTCTTGAACAACTGCCTGAATTTATTATGAACATGCCATCCTTAGAAATTATGGATGTATCAAATAATAAGCTCCAATGTCTGCCTGAAAATTTGTGGCGAGCGCCAAAACTCAAAGAATTAAACGCCTCATTTAATTTATTACGTGATTTACCTAGCCAAGTATTCCAAAATATTAACAGAAAGGGTCGAGAAGATTCGATGACGAACAGTCCAAGTATAAGGAATTTAGCATCACAACTTACTTTGTCTAAAGATGAATCCATGGAATTCGATTCATACTTTTCAAAAATTGCCAATGCGCGAGTAGTTGAAATGGAAAGACCATTTGCGTGGACAAAATCAGTTCAGGTAAACTAAAGAATAATATTTCAATAGCATTTTGTTCAGCAATAATTAAATTAATGATTATTATTTAACGGGCAGGTAACGGAAAAGATATCAGATGAAAATGAGCAGACTGGTAATAAATCTGTATTGGCTTCGTTGAATTTAGCCCATAATCTTTTTAACAGTATTCCTGTAGCACTTCCCTGCTTAGCCGTAAGCCTGGTCAGACTGAATATGGCATACAATTCACTTCGATCAATGAGCCATATCACTTCTTATCCTTCAACCTTGAAACAATTGGATTTATCCAACAACCAAATCAGTTGTTGGCCAAGTCTTCCTCAGGTTTGTTCCATTCTACTCCTGAATCTATATTGAATAGAGAAATTGTAATTAAATTATGAATTTCTGTTACAAATTTTACACAGGTTGATGGTGCAGATGAAATGGAACAAGCAAACACTGCATGCTACTGCCCCTCAACAGGAGTTCAATCACCAGTAGTTCCAACGAATCGTCAAACTGCCACCTCTTTACGTGATGTAGTGCTTATGTCAGTTTGTTCTCATCGGCGTCACCTGCGTTTAGAAAACTTGCGAACTTTAGTGTTGGCCAGTAATTTGCTTACAAGAATTCAATTGACGTCAGTTGACGACGGTGAGTCGCCTTATATTATGGACGACGATTCAGATAAAGATTCCAGATCCAGTCATTCAACGCCTAAAATGTATTTATTGTTTCCCAATGTAAGCATGCTGGATGTTAGTAATAATCAGCTTAAGGTGTGTAAAATTATTTGTCTTCAAACTTAACTAAAACCAATTCAGCAGTTTATAATATAACGTAATGTTTTATTTAACCATATAGGAAATACCTCCAAATATTTATGAACTCCACAATCTGTCGGTGCTCAATGTTAGCGGTAACAACGACATTACCGAGCTGCCGCCACAAATGGGTTTACTATCGAGATTGTGGAATTTAAATACTCAAGGTTGTAAGTTGCAAGAACCTTTGAAATCTATGATTGAATCAAAGAAGTACAAAACGATGGATGTTATTGGATATTTAAAATCTGTACTCGAAGATGCAAAACCATATGCTCGAATGAAACTAATGATTGTCGGCATTCAAGGCATAGGTAAAACATAAAATAAAAGCAGCGTTTTTTTTTTAAATAGTACAGTTTCTAAAAAGCTTTAATATTTCAGGAAAAACAAGTTTATTGGAACAGTTACGACAGGAGGGTGATGTGCCCAACAAAAAAAAATCATCTGATCACTGGGCAAAACGAATGGGTAATAAAAATATAAACTCGAAAACTGCACGGGGCACTACCATATCTACTGTCGGAGTAGATATTGGCGACTGGGTTTACGAAAAAAAAGTTCGAGGACAATCGTCTCACGGTCCAGTTTATTTTCGTACTTGGGATTTCGGCGGGCAGCGTGAATATTACGTTACACATCAATACTTTTTATCTAAACGTAGTTTGTATCTTGTTCTTTGGCGTATAATCGATGGATTTAAGGTAATTAATTTTATATTTTAAAAGTTAATTTGTAAAAAAAAACATTTTAATCTTATATATATACATAATCTTTTAGGGTGTTAATGAAATATTCCAATGGCTTGTTAACATTCAGAGTCGAGCACCTAATTCGCCTGTTATAATTGTAGGTACGCATTATGACATTGCGTATGAACAAAGTGAAGCACTTCAGCAATACATTCGAGATAAATTTATCAATGTGGTGGATGCTGAGAAATGTGGTTTACCAAAAGTCATGGAGACAATTGAAATTAGTTGTAAAACAAGACATAATATCAAAATGCTTTGTAATTTAATTTATGATGTGGTATTTAGTTTAAGATCACCTGGATCAAAAGAATTGTTATTGGAGCAAAGAGTACCAGCTAGTTATTTGGCGCTTGAAGATGTTGTAACTCAATTAGGTAAATAACTAATTATTGCATATATTACTGTTATTATTATTATTATTATAAATTTAAATAATTTTAATGCCTTTAATTGAAAAAACTAATAAAATTTTCTATCAATTTAAATTCATTATAAAAAAACAAATTAATTTACTTAGCACACGAAAGGCGATTATGCGGAGCCGATCCGGTATTAAGAGCCGATCAATACTATTCAGCGGTTAGTATTGAACTGCAGAAAATGCATAGGTCATTCAGAGATCCTGCCGAATTGCATCAGGCCACACTTTTTTTACATGAGAATGGGATTATTTTGCATTATGATGATGCAACTTTAAAGGATTTGTATTTTTTGGATCCTCAATGGTTGTGCGATATGCTAGCTCATGTTGTTACAATTAGAGAAATTAATCCATTCGCCAGATCAGGAATTATGAAACTAGACGATATACAGCATGTATTTAAATCATCAACAATATCGACTGCGGATACTCAAGGGTGTGTTTTTAAATTAATTATATGTAAAATAAAGTATTTCATCCTTCGCATCCTTCATGTTATTCACAATAACACAAATTCATACTTTTCCAGATCGCTACCGCGCCCCCCGATTTTGATAATTACCAATATCTTTAATTATTATTGTTTCTTATTTCAGTTATATTGTCAGTTTATTGAACAAATTCGAAGTAGCTTTAACTTGGGATTATCGAACATTGCTAATTCCATCTTTATTACCCACGGAAGAAGAATTAATTCGAAGTAATATTAACATAAAAATTCCTGTAAAATCTCGTAGCTGGCATATACGTAATAAAATGATAACTTCGCCAATGGTTTCCTTTAGTCAAACCACAAGTAGCGAAAAATTGATTAGTATGGAAAGTGTATTAACTTCAAGACCGCAAGCCGATTGTTCGATTACTCGCCTTCTACTTATGTCTTACTTTCCAAGGTAAAATAATAGAGTAAAAGAATAATAAAAGTAAATAATATTTTCGATCTAAGTAGGAGCTTAGCACTTAATTCAAATTGATTATAATAAAATTTTGTTATTTTTTTTAGTGGTTTCTGGTCTCGACTCATCACTCGTATTCTTGCCGATGACACGATTGTAGAAATTGTTATGTCTTTTTTGTCACCTTTCAAAGATTTTGTAGATGACAAAATTTTCACAGCTCTACTGGAAACTCATGCTGAGTGGGTGCTTTGGCAAACAGGTATAGAACTCCGTTACGCTGGAATCACTTTACTGCGTCTAAAGGAAGTAAACTACAGTTTCCGAAATTCCCCGCACGATTATAGGTTTGTCTTTTACTTGCTGCTCAATTTTGATTAATGAAATATACATTGTAAAACCTAATAACTTAATTTAATACAGGCAGCACAAATTCAAATTGAAACAAGATGGTATCTGGTGTACAGTTGATCTAAAAAATTCGGCTATTCTCGAAATTTGGTTTCCTGTTGACACTTTAGTGATCAAACAGCCAATTCCTTCAGATTCTGATGACGACGAGGAACCGATGGGGTATCAAGCGATAGTGGTTGAACCACAACCAGAAAGCATGCCACAATTGCTTGCTTTAATTGTAGATCATATTGATATTCTTTTGGAGGATTGGTATCCAACACTAGGTACAAGATTCGTGCATACGTCTGAAGGAAAATTATTAGTAACAAGATTAATTCCTTGCCCAAGATGTTTGATTGAGAACGGGGATAACGAAAATGAATCATGCAATGATTCTGAACAATCTTCTGAAGATATACCACGGTTGGATTTATTTTTAAAACTAAAATAATGTTAATAATTTAAAAATATTAATTTTTTTTTTTTTTTTTTTTTTTGAATCATTTAGTAGGATTTTTATGCCTTCATTGAATATTTAAAATCATTTAACCTTTATCATCTATTATTTTGGACTGAAAGTATTAAGCAAATGACATAAATCATCGTCTCAAATTTCACTTTAAATAGGCTTAAGAGATTTTCAATATTTAATATTATTATTTATTGCTTGATATTATACATTATAAAACGAAAATAAACTAAAAAGTATATGATTATCCTGCAGGTATTACATGAACAAAGAACGACAGAGTCAAGACAGTTACAAATCTGACGGCGACAGTGGAGTTGGGTACGATAGTTCTACATCTAGTCGCATGCCATCTTTTGAAGGCCATCCAGATATTTCTAAAAACTATTCTTCCGAGGAAAAGATTGTGTACTCTTGGATGGTAGAGGAATGTATTTTGTCTGCATACAGTAATAAATCCATCAACTGTCCGAAACACTCCGAAATATCACTTTCCCTAGTTGCGCCGGACATCATTTTCATGGATTTAGGGGCTAAACATCTTATAAAATCCGATGATATAAAACGAGGAAAGATGCTGGGGCGTGGTGCCTTTGGATTTGTCTTCAAAGTATGTTATTTAATTAAAAAAAAAAAAACATTTTACTAATAATAAAATTTATCTGATACTAATATTATTCCTATGTTTACTAAAAGGGTACATGCAAATTACCTGGTAAAAATCAACGAGTTGATGTAGCAATGAAGATGTTACAACCAGTACCCCCGGGACCAAACTCAAAACAATCAGCAGTGCTGGCTTACAAAGCTGCTCAAAGTAAATGGGATAGAGATCCTCTGCAATACGCTTGCAAAGCGTACTGTACGGCTAGACAAGAGTTGAATATTTTATTAACATTAAGGCATCCAAATATAGTGCCTTTAATAGGGATCGTTATTAGTCCTCTAGCTCTAGTTTTAGATTTGGCTCCCGAAGGAGCACTTAATAACGTCCTAAAAAACTATCGCAGGTCTGGAGCAATACTCGATCCGTATACTTTGCAAGCTATCATTCTGCAAGTTGCTAAAGCAGTTGAATACCTACACCAACAACATGTCATATACAGGTACAATTTAATAAATCAAACTGTTAAAAAAGAAATTTGGAAAATCATTGATTAAATCTACAATAAAAAAAATTTATTACACAGGGATTTAAAATCAGAAAACGTTCTAGTTTGGCAAATGCCCCAACCTTTCCAGGACGCCCACCTCGAACGTTTAGTTCACGTGAAAGTTGCAGATTATGGCATTTCGCGGCTAACTTTGCCATCTGGTGCTAAGGGTTTCGGTGGTACCGAAGGTTTCATGGCTCCTGAAATAATTAAGTACAATGGCGAGGAAGAATACACAGAAAAAGTTGATTCTTTCTCATTTGGCATGTTCGTCTATGAGCTCATTACTTTGAGACAACCTTTTGAAGGTCATGAGGCTGTGAAAGAATGCATTCTTGAAGGAGGCAGACCTCCACTAACGTATCGTGAAACATTACACCCTTGCTACGCTTTAGATCTAATGGTGATATGTTGGGCTCAAAACCCGAAGGATAGACCCACAGCTAGTCAAATTGTTTCAATCGCTTCAGCACCAGAGTTTACGCACCTTATTGACGTGACGTTATTGACTGAGAGAACTCATGTAAGACATAATTTCATTAATTTCTAATTATTTTATTGAAGTAAATTATCAAGTAATAAAAGTTGTATTTTCTAAATTTTAGATGACTGCCATCACAATGATGAATCGTCAAATTGATGAAAATATCACGGGCAATGAGATTTGGCTCGGTCACAAAAATGGAGAAGTTGATATGCTTTTAGGAACCCAAAAGGGCTGGCTGCAACACGTGCGGATTGATACACCAGTAGTGCCTTTTGCCATGTGTACGGTTGATGGTTACATTTGGATAGGCGATGACACGGGTCAGTTACATATTTATCTCGGAACTAACTTCGGTTGCGTTGGAAATTTCCGTTTAGAACCAGATCGTAACAAGGTAATCTATTTTAAATAATTCTAAATCAAGCTAATAGAGTAAATGTTATTTTAATCTAAACATTTTTTAGGAATCAAAAATTGTTTCACTCGTCTATTTGGAACAACTTAAGTATTTCGCAGTCGCTTTGCATAGTGGAAAAGTTTTGTTGGTTGCAAACACTTTCACGCAGTTGCGAAAAGTTGATGTTGTCGAACCCTCATCAGATAATATTAAAACTTACTCCCTTGCAGCCGTTCCTAGAAAAAGACGAATTATTGAGCTGTGGGCAGGTCGCAGCTTTGGATGTATAACGGTATATACTTTAAAAGACAACAATTTGATCGAAACTCAGGTAAATTATTATTTATCATCTATTAGTTAGCATTAGTCAGTAAATTATCATTTAGCATCTACTTCTTTAATATTTTTCAAAGTTAAGTCTTATTGTTTAAATTAAAATTTGAAAATAATTGAGCAATAAAAATTTATAAAAATGCAGGAGTTATCACACGTGAGTGGCGAAACGGCAAGCAAAAATCTCTTTGCTACATATTTAACAAGTGCAGATAATTCAGTACTAAGTTACACTTACCCAGGATGCATTGTGTACCAGTGGGATATTGAAACGAAGCAAATTGTGAATAAATTAGACATGTCTAAGTTGGTGCCTTGCTCTGAAAGTTTAAAATCAATTTCTATTGAAGAAAATTTGACTACTGAAAAATGCCAAGTGACTGCATTGGAAGCATGTATGAATCAATTGTACATAGGAACAACATGGGGATGCATTGTAGTAGCAGAATGTAACTCTTTAAGGCCTATCACAGTCTTTAGACCGTTTGAAGGCAAGGTATCTCAGGTACGAAAAAATAATTTAATTTATCTATTACGAGAATATTATATTTTGAGTAAATTTAAGTAAAACTTGATGTTTTTCGTATTTATAAATATTTACAGATTATTACGTTCAAATCAGCAGATAAGAAAAAATTGATCATGACAACGGTAGGTCAAGGTTACAGAAGTCTTATATCCAGATACACTGATTTCCCAGTAGATTGCTTGGAAGCAGAGGATATGATACATAATATGTATGCATTACTTTGGAGGTCCGAGCACTGGTCTGCTGCTTAAGCAGGATAAGTTTGCTATTGAAATATTCCTAATGAATATTATTATATGCGAAAGTACGTTGGAGGCAGGTATACTGATAACAAATTTAGGATTTATTTACCGAAATTTATTTGACAAAAAATTATATTTTTTAAATTTATTTATCTTACGTGCAATAACTCAGATATAATATTATAAGTAAAAATTAATTTCTGAATCTATTAAGTTACCAAAAGAGTTTGGAAAACCAGTGACATTATATTTAATTATTTACTTTAAAAGTGAGACAAAATGGAACTAATAATCAATAATTTATACAACTAAACTAAACGGTAACTGTGCAGAAATTTTGCAAAGAAAGTAAACTAGAGTGTATTAATCCAAATTCTATAAACTAAAGAGAATACTGGATATTCTTGAAAAGCGAAATTTCATAGATAAATTTGAACTTGAAAAATTTTTCTTAATCAACCTAAGCTTGGCACAGCAGTCTGCAAAGTAAAGGACAAAAAAATTTAAATAGATATTTTTATAGACAGCTTCTTTTTATTGTTTAAAATATGAAATTCACTTTTACACCAACGTATTAATTTAGTTACATAATTTTTTTCAATTTAGAATGGGAAATCAAATCAAATGCATGAAAAAGAACTGTTTAATATAAAATATTTTTGAAATATTTTACTCAGTACGTACAAGAAATGCTTAGCGATTTAAAGAGCTTCTTAAGTACTTAATTGTAAATTTTGTAGTCTCTTACAGTGATCTCAATCTTGCCCTTAGAATTTAAAAAAAAATTTCTTTCAAAAAGTTTTTATAGCACTCAAGATAGATTTCTATTTTTATTTTAACATTTAAATGATTTTTTTGTATATAATTTATCTGCAAAGTATTTGTACATACATTTTTGTTTAAATGTTTACATCTAAGAACAATGAATTTAGTGTGATGTAAGCAAATTAAGTTTAAAAAAAAAAGTTTTTAATACAATGCTATGCTAAAAGCAGCTTATTTAGCTATCTTATATATATATAAAAGTGAAATAAATTATTAATTATGTTAAGTATAGGCGATAAAATAAATAAGTACGTTGCGTTTCAAACGTATGCCAAATAAATGTAGTTCGTTTGTTACAATGATTCAACTTGATTCTCAAAGTATATTTTATCAATATGATAAAGTTTCAAAAGTTTAAATATGGAATGTTAAAATAAAATCATTTAATAAACCTTGTCATCAACTTAATTTATATTTCAAAGCTAAAAACTAACATAATATAAATATATTAAAAAGCTAAATGATTTAAATTAAAAAAATTTTTTAAATATTAGAATATTTAAAAATTAAGAAAATTTAAAATATTAGAATAAAGGTTTACTTCTACAAAAACTAAAAACTT
Source organism: Ormyrus pomaceus (assembly GCA_900474385.1). Taxonomy (NCBI): domain Eukaryota; kingdom Metazoa; phylum Arthropoda; class Insecta; order Hymenoptera; family Ormyridae; genus Ormyrus; species Ormyrus pomaceus. The sequence continues at coordinate 25,590 of UCOM01000107.1, forward strand.
AAAAATTTATTATATTGATAAAATAGTTTTGATTTTCGACCGATTTAATCTTGCAATTACAAACTGTTGAGCTTTTCCAAATCTATTGTTTCAAGCTTATGCTTGACGATAAAATCTAAGCCTCTGTAGAGAAAGTATCCCTTAAAGGGTTCATTGCGTAACATATAAGGAAACCAGTAAGCGTCATCCGGCCACATCTTGTCGAATGGTATGTTCTTTAAATCATACCACTGCGGTCGCATTTCTGTTTGAGCATTACAAATAGATAAATAGTTAAGCAATATTTTTTTATTTTTTTTAGATTGTAAATCGAATGACAATGTGAAAAAAGATGCGCAATAATGACATTGGCAACATTCTTAAATAACGGCAGCTTGTCATAGATCAGTCGATGATCGAAATTTTTATGATACGTTCTTTATTTACATTGTCAGAACGATAAAAAACTTTTTATTGCGAATTTTAATTCATGAATGTAGCATTTAAAAACTCAATTTAAAATAATTTTTAAAATTATTTTGTGCTATTACAAACGTTACAAGAGAACATTTTTAAATAAAGAATATTTTTACTGTATATCTTGATAGGTATAATAATTTTTTGATAAATCATGAAAAATTAATACTTACTCATTTACTATAATAGTCACTAATTATCTATTTTCAATATAAGCCATATTATTATAACTGGTATCAAAGAATATTCCAAAATGTATCTTATCTTATTAAATGAACTGAATTTGAAACATGAAGAATATTAACTTTTAAATACTAATTATCAGCTTTTTTAATCGATTACATACATTATATGTTAAAAATGAAAATCTAGAAACATCTATTTTTATTATAATAGTAGATAATACTTTTTAAATGAAATATGAGTAGCAAAAATAATAAGTCTTAAGTGAATTAAATATAATAATATCAATAAATTTCTATCTCCCGATTGTAACTAAATAATAATTTTTAAAAATCTCATTCATTTTTGCCTCTCTTGTAACGACAAGTGATATAACTTGCGTCCTGACGAATTTTTAACAAGAATACAAAATGTGATAAGCGAAGTGAATTTTTTGTGAAACCGAAGCGAATTGCGATGAATTGATTGCAGAATTCCAAATATTTGTTTTTGATGTAATTATTTAAAAATTTTAATTACGAAATCGTAAAGCTTTAAAAAACCGCAATCTTCCTATCTTATTTTGGCCAAATCTAAATCTTTAGAGAATTATCGTAAAAATTCAGTAATAATAAATGCAATTATTTGGAATTCAGCAACGAACTATAGGAAAATTTTCGTACACACATGGAAAACTGATATATTTTTTGAAACAAAAAAATTACCTGCAGACTCGGTGACCTCACCCTGGTATTTGTCCGTTTCGAAGACATGGACCTCCAAAAGCGTCGGGTCGCCTTCGAATTCGAACTCTAGGAAGCCTATCTTGCGCAATTCTGTCGCGGTCAGACCGCACTCCTCCTTTACCTCGCTTTATGGAAAAAACATTTAGTTATCGTAGCGTGGGCAGCTAACTTAGTTTATATTAATTTTATTGATGTTTTTGTTAAGTTTAGTAAGGTATACGCTTAAAACGTTGGCTTTTAAGTGCATTTATTATTCTACTTTTATAATATGAAATCAAAAGCTTCTTTATAAACTATAAAAACTTTTAGCTTTAAACATTACTATTATTAACAAACTAATTTTTGTAGCTGTGCAAAAGGGTTGTTTGTAAAGCTGATATCATGTACTCAGCAATACTAGTCTAATTATTTTTTATAATGAAATTGTCTACAGTATATTATGTTATGATTTTATTTTTATAGAATAGCATATCTACTTTGTTTATAGATTTATATTTACAAAAAATAAATATTCATACGCTTTTAAACAGGATCTATTAATAAGTAGATGGCTTGCTGTGTAGTTCTATTTTGCATAACTTTTGTGAATATGCGATTTCTTATTAAAAAAAATATGTCTACATATTTTCTCTTTTTAATGTTGTTATTATGTTGCTGCATTAAAGTACCTGCGCTAATTTTTTCCACGGGCATCGTATTTTTACGGAAATCTTTACTTTTTGAAGATAAAATATGGGAAATGATTGTTATTGGCTATATGGAGTGATATATATATATATATAAACAATGAATAGTAGTACTGCGTATTATGCGATAAAATTGTTAATATTTATGACGGATCATTCGCGACATGATTTCGTCACATATGTTCCATATTTATATATCCACAATTGTAATGTAAATCTTACATGTATCTTGTGTATAAAAGCATTTTTCCTATAGAAAGATGCTCTAAGTCAGGGATTAATAAAAATTGTTATATATACTGTCATAAATTTTCCTTTCTATCAATTATTTATATACATTCATTTTTATCCAATTTCTTTCCAAAACATAAAACGAAAATGAATTTGTATTGTATACATTTTTATATATAAAAAGTAAGTTTTATTAATATTAAAATAAAAAAAAATTAAATTAAAACAAAAAATTTACCGTATGGCTCCTTGTAAAATAGTCTCATCAGCTTCAACTTTTCCGCCGAATCCGTTCCATTTACCCTCTCCAAATCCTCGCTTTTTTAAACCTAATAAAATTTCTGATTGTTTTCTAATAAACACTAAAGAAAGTAGCTTTCTAACTGTCATGTTTTGTATTTTAAAATTCAATCGACAGAATGAAATATATTACAACAATGATTAAAAGAAAATATGTTTGAAGTTTTCTTTTATTTGTAAACAATAAAGATAACTTAACCTTTAAAACTAAATACAATTCAGTTAAATACAAACTGTGAAATTAAATTATACAAATATTATCACAGCGTTAAAACTAAATTGAATAATGTTTGTAACTAAAATTTGGATTTGTAATTTAATTTATTTTTAAAGAATTTATACTTTTTAGCTATAGTGACCGGCATGAGGTTACATCTACTACGCTGGCGCGTTTATTTCAAGATGAAGTACCTAAATATCGATATTTCAGAATCTCATCTTAATTTAAGATTTAAAAAATTTTGTTATTAGTAAAAAGCTTTAAATTCTTGAAGAAAAAAAAATTTATTTATTTAATTGCAGCCTAGCGTATTTAATTTAGATACTTTCATTTTAATAATGCACAAAAAACAACAATGTCTTCTCGATTAAAGGGACCGCCAAAATGGCAAATATGGATTTTAATTGTTTAAGAAAACACCAGATGACGACACAAGATGATACAAAGGGTAATTCTAACCTATAAATTCACCAGTGTCAACAAACAGACAAAGATTTATTTAGTTTAAAAAGTTTCATGTTATTTGCGGTTTCAAATGGAGTCAAAACACGATGTCATGTTTATGGAAATTCTCCGTGAGGAGAAAAATGTAATGGGCTTTCTAGATGCTTGTTTTGGATTTTTGAATCGATGGTAAGTTGTAGCTATTGTAGTGAAAATTTCTGCGATCAAAAGGTTCTCAACTTGGTGCACAATTTAACTGCACAGTGGTTGTTCACTTTTTAACATAGTGCTCCACTTTGTAATTGACCGCTGATTTATAAAGAGATTTTAGATATCCCAATTTGCACAAGCATTTGCACTAAATTTATTATTATTAATTTAAATGTTTGCTACACTTTTTAAAAAAATTAATAAATATTTAGATGTTTTTTATTACTAAACTGTTATCACAGATAAAGTATCTAATAACTAATCAGGTCAAATATTTTTTTTGTTTTAATTTTCTATTGACTTTTAATTTGAAAAATATGTTTTATAAAGTATAAACGTATAAAGCATAAAGTATAAGAATTCAAATCGATCTTTTTTAATTTCAGTACGGATTTTTACATCGAATCCGGCCCAACGGGAGGGCTTGGATTTCCACCAGGCGTTTCTGAACAGGTGGTTCTTAGTTTGTTTCGAAAGTGGCAAAAAATCAAAAAAGAGTCGGAAGCCTATCTGCGAAGTAGTAACGGTGAAGCTCCACCGGCTACTGAAGAAGTCACGATAAGCAGCGACAGTTTTACAGATGCGAATCCAACTGACGATTCTGGCGGTAAAAGTGCGAAGCAGGTAAAATTTGAATATTCTCACACAAACGATAACTATTAAACGTGCAATTTATAAAAGCAATTCTCACTTTCACTGAAATAAAACGCGAGAGTTTTCTCACTTTAATCATCCCATGCGTCTGTAATACGTATTATTTCGTTACAGAAATTACATTGATGATGTAGAAAGTACTATAGCTTTCAGAAATTTATATTGTATATTTTTAGAGACTAATGTTAGGTGCAATAACTTCCGTAATGTATTAAATAAGAATCAAAATACTCCACATACGCAGAATGAAAAATAAAATAAAATTATAAAAAAATTATGCAGGAGGCAAAAGCGGAAAAAAACAAATCAAAACCAACCCAACTAGATAGTTACAACGGCGCGTCATACGAGCACTACAGCTGGAGCCAGTCGATCAGCGACCTCGAAGTCATTGTAAAAATACCCCCAGAAGTCAGAACTTCTAAGAACGTACTTGTCAATCTGAGCGATGAACAGCTTGAAGTGTCCGTTCCATCTGTTAATCCTGGTGAAAACTGTAAGCCCATCGTAAGAGGCCGATTCCCGTTCAAAATAAAGAGTTCGGAATCGTATTGGTGCTTGGAACCTGGAAAACAGATAAACGTGAGCACTTTTTATAACTTGATTACAAAAATGATTTAATCTCGAAGTAAAGTAGTAAGCGTTCAATTAATTTGTACTGCGATTTGGAAAAATCGCTTGTAAAAGTTTCTTTTCGACAAAAGACTTCCCCCCCCAAAGACCGATTAGCGCAATATCACCGCGGCTCGCTCGCTTTTGCCCAACAGTTCCAGATAGAAAAGAAGTACGAGCGCTGGTGGGACTGTCTGCTGGACGACGAGCCGCGCATCCAGCTGGACAAGATCGACTGCACGCGGAGCCTGGAGGACATGGGCGAGACCGAGCAGATGAAAATAGAGGAGCTCATGTGGAATCAGAAGCGGAAGTTGCTTGGCCAACCGACGAGCGAGCAAATGGTGAGCTGCTTACCGAGCCGAGGACGGTAAAGCCTCAGCTCGGCGCGAAGATCCGGTACACAAAGACGCGCTGACCAGACGGAGAGAGATGCCATCGGGGGGGATTGGGACACGCGCCTAGTCGCTTTGCAAAATCGGCCCCCGCCGAGTTATGCCTCTTCCTTTTTAGCAATTACGGGCTGAGCGTTTATCGCGGACGCATCTGGGAGATGCACGTGCTTCTTGTGGATTGAGAAATCGGTTGGGTTTGGGGACTTAGTAGGGCGTGACTGCGGGCGGATCTGGGTTGGGTTCGACGGATGAGCGCAAAAAATTTGGATTTTCGAAATTGTGCAAGGTTTTCTTGTTGGGATTCGGTAACTCTGCCTGGGATTAAAAGCGCTAATTAGAAGCATCATAGAAAGTAGGAGAAAGGTTATTCATTTATTCAAGGTGTGTTAAAGTACCAGTTTGTTTTCCATTCTTCTGGCGTTTAAGATAATCTCTGTACGCGGTAACTTTCATCGCTCTTGAATGCTTTTTTATTCTTTATTTTTTCTCTCCACCTTTTAGGAGGAATTTAGTTTTAAAATTCAATTTTAAAATTTCGGAAAATTCTCGAGAAAAATAGAATGCAGAGGAGAAAAAGTCAATACCTGAAATTCGCGAAAATCCTCTTAATAGCACGTAGTTCTTTCTCCGAGTGTTTTAAAGGCGGCGGCGTAAAGAGAAAATGAACTTTCTTGAAAAAAAAAAAAGCATTAACCCGCGGCAGCTCGACGTAAAAAAGAGAGAAACGCGAAGTGGGAGAGTGAAAAATAAACAAGCGCGAAAAGGAGAAGCGAAGGATCGGAGAAAGAGAAATCCGGCAACAATCAGCGAACTCGACTAGTACGCTGTAGCGCAAGACGAACGGTGAGCTTCATGAAGCGCTTTCTTGTTTTCTCGTTTCAGAGAACGGAGCAGATGCTGAAGCAGGCCTGGGACGCTGATGGATCGCCTTTCAAGGGTACCGAGTATGATCCCTCGATCTTGAAATTTAACTGAGTCACCGCCGTGTGACTTTGCGAGGATGCAAGAGTCGTGCGTCAAATGCGTTTATGCGTTTGCCGCTGCAGGATCTATTATCGAGGATGCCGCCGGTGATATGAAGTTGTAAGATACGTGGTGACTGAATTTTTTCATTGCATTTTTTGCTTCGTTGTAAATCTTTGGATATTGATAATTGATTTAGGTTTTTAAAAGTATAATTTCGTTGAAAGGAGAAGTTTTTCTTGGCTCGTTGGCGAGAAGCATATAATATTGAAAATGTTATAATAAATTTGTTTATGGAAATGGTAATTTTTGATATTTTATTGTTTCAAAGATTATTAATACTAAAGAATTTGACTCTATAAATGCACCTCATCGGTATGCTGTGCTTGTCTGCTTGAATGATTTTGAGCTTCTTTCTTCTCATTCAAGAGCTAATAAAAGATCGTGAAATATTGTAGTTATTTTTTTAAAAATCGCATTTATGAATATTGTAAATATTCTCTTGATATTACTAAAATAAATACAAAAGTCTAATTGTTAATTAAAATAAACAATACTTTAATGAATCTTATTATTATCAAAAACTCCTATATTTAATATTTCAATGAACGTCTACAGTTTCAAGTGTAAGAAACGTAACTTGAATTACTATTATCTATTATTTTTATCTAATTAAATCTCTTTAACCTTCCATTTAATCCATAAATTACATGATTTTCCCACTTATTGCTTGTTATGACAGATCCAATAAGTATGAACAATCCTTTCACAAAGCTTTTACGCGTCCAATTAAACTTTCACTCACGAAGTTCATCTTTTAGCAATACTCCAATAGCATCAACAACCTCTGCATTGAAAGATCGCGCTTCCCACCTAAAACTCCATTAGCAAAATCCGTCCCTAAATAAAACCCAAATCTCTGGCGACTCTCGCGACCCGCAAAGGCGATCAGGCAAAGTGCATGACTTTCGAGCGCATAACAGTGAAACTCGGAGGGAAGGCCGCCCTTTACTTTTTCGCGGCGCAGACGTTCACCGGCTGCAGGTAGCAGGTTGGGTAACAGTTTCCGCTAAGCGAGCGGAAACGTCGGCTCGCGCGCGGCGCGAATGGAAAGCAAGCAACGGTTAATCGAGACGAATGCGTCAGGCGCTGACTGCTCGTGTGAGCACGACGCGGCTATTCTATTTTTTTTTTTTTTTTTTTAGAGGCGACCGCTGGAAAAACGACGCTTTTTTCTGTGTTTGCGGAGCAGAGCAGTCTGTAATGTGCTATTATCCTACGACCGAAGCTTTGTTGGCATTATTTCCGTTACGGCCTTTTTAATGGGCATCAAAGTGCTGTGTAAACTGGCATAATTTTTTGATTGCAAGGTGGATGGAACCGATTCTTTGTTTTGTTCCATGAAAATTCACTCTTTGTAAAGTATTATGCAAGTCGTTTTGTTGTAAGCGTTTGTAGTAAGAAAATAATGCTTGTCCAAAACCCGGAATTTAGTTCAATTATTTCTATAGGTAATAAAAATAAATCCTTTTATCGTAAAATTGATGGTGCAAGAGTTCAGTATATCAGTCTTCCAGATTTCTTAAAATAAATTGAGAATATTTTATGGCTATCCTACTTTCTCCATTCTTTTAGCACTTTAAAATAAGTTTTATCACTTTTACGGTCACATTTAAATCTATAACTCTCTTAGCAGACAAAAAACGGCAATTTTTAAATATTATTTGACTTGAAAAAATATACGACCTAAATTATTTTTTACAACTAAGCATTCTAAATAAGCATTCTAGGAGATATTAAAAAATATAAATCGCTGTTGATGTTTTGACAAAGTTTGACGTTATAGTATTGACAATTTTATAGCTGAGAAAGTTCGTACAGGTGTTCGAAAACTCAATTCCAATAGGCATTGAGACAAAAAAAGAAAGTATTTTGATTTTCACCGTTTCTTCCAATCTATCATTCGTACGAATTAAAGTTTGATTACAATTTATTTGAAAGTAATAATAACCGTTTTTATTTTTAATAAAAATTAATTATCTCCACAGAGTTATTATAGATGTAATCCAACTTAATCGACCTATTCTATCGCTTTTTCCGAGTAATCTTTAATTAATTTTTTCAATGGCACCCATTATCTAAACATTTGATCACACTGCAGAGAATAAAGAATTCAATTGTACTATTTGTTATAAGTAGCTACTAATTTTTAACAAAAGAAATCGTTATTTCACGAGCTAAATTTTTATTTATAATATCAAGATAATCGCCAACTATTCAGTATCTAAACTCCGGAGGATTTCAAAATAGTGAGAATTCACATAATACCCAATTACAGTTTTTCGCGTTAATAAAACTTTAACATAAGTTTAAGACAAATTTTCTTTCCCAGTAACGTAAACTCCAAATACCACTACACCTAATCTCTTTTTAACGTTCTTTACCGCTACAATGGCTCCCTCACGGAAATTATCCACCAGCCCGAGCACCAAACCAGCCAAGATCAAAATCGCGATAAGCGAAAGAAAGAAAACGTAAAAACTCCACGAGGCGCACTCTTTGGAACCTCCTGCTTTCCAGGTAAATCCCCATGAGAGCGCGCAATGTTGACCGGCGCGCCACGGTGCAGAGGCCTTGGACGAAACTCTCCGCGCGTGTCGGAAGGAGCGCGAGACAGGAAAGCTTATTAAAAGTTAGCGCAATCCGAGGTATACAGTTAAGTTCCCTCGTCCCTCCCCATTTTGACGTTTTCCGCTCATCGAAACGCAGCCGGCCGGCGACAGTTCAATTACACGCTCGCACGAGAGAGTGAGAGAGAGAGAGAGGGAGACTATAGCGATCCCAGTTTTCAGGACCTACATTTACAACTCGGCGCCGTTGCTTCTACTTTACGGGCGCTTTTTCGCTGGTTTTGCGAAAGACTGAAGAAACAGTTTTTTTTGCCGGTTTCGTCCGGTTTGGTGGTGTTTTAATTGAAATTATACAGAATTGATTAATGATGTTTTGATGTAATGGTTTGACCAAAGTTCCTTTTCAGGTGACTTTATACTGTATAGAATGTAGCTAATTTTAGAGCATTTTTTTAATATCGATTTTCGGAGTACGTTTAAAACTAATTTACGGACAACCTTTCATGGAAAGATGAATAGAAAATATTGGTCGGGCTTTCAAGTTGATCATAAAATACTTATTTAACAGCCATTCAATCTATTTATGTTATAGTCAATGCTTTCTATAAGTAAATGCTTTCTAGCGTCAGTTTTCGTTCAGGTACATTGATACAAACTTTAAGTTACACCCACTCAAAAAGTGTTATACTGTTTGCTTGATAAGCAGTAAAAGTATATTTTATCCGTGCCTACGAATTACATAACTTTCAACAAATATTTTAAAATAACTAGTAATATATACTGAGAACTTTCTTATTTCGTTATTAACACTTAGAATTTATTTGAGAGCTATCTATATAATAAAAAATAGAATAAAAAACTTTTTTTTATGAATTTTCTTACAATTATGTACAATTTTAGTACAGTCAAACTTAATTACAGGTATTACTTGTATTTTTATGCAAAAAGGTGAAAAAAAAATTTAGAGAAAAAGTCGTAATTCTCTTTTTAAGAAATCCTCAGCTGCTGAGTTTTGCTCGTTAAAGGTGTAAAAAAATCACTTGTAATGAGTGATTTATCACTTCTCAGGCCTAGAGAGTGTGCCTAACAACTGCTTTGTTTCAGTGGGTCACCAATGACCCGTCAAAAAAATCTCCCAAGATTTATCGTTTCAAGTGATTCTCCAGATCACGAAGTAATTTCTTGTCATTAACCGAATGACGCACTGATTATAACCGTCGCAAATAACGCATATTCGTATAACTTTTTCACGCGAGAAATAATGAATATTTCTCGAAATTTTAATTATCCCGACACCGACGGATTTAAAGTTTCCCAACGAAAATTACAACTGTACAATATTCCTTCCTCGCGCAGCGTCACAATAAAACCCAAAACAAACAAAGCTTTCCAAGATCCGAATAAAAAAGAGCCATGCAAACCCAGCTGCTTTTTTTCCCGAGCGATGCAGCGGCGGCGGCGGCGGCGCTTGAACTTGAATTACGAGCGTCGGGGAAAGTCAATCGCGCCGGACTTTCTTTATAAGATCATCCTCGGCCGAGCGAACGGCCGAGAAGTGCCTTGTGGGAAAGCCCAGAGCGATCGGATGGCCGATCCATTCGCCGCGCTTCATTATCCCCGAGAGCAGCGGCTACTTTCTTTCGACGCGAGCGTTTCTTTTCGCGATTCTATATTCGTGCGAGGTGCTGATTTTTTTTTTCTTTTTTTTTGCGCCGCGGAATTTTTAGCCTTTTCTAGGGGGGTCGGGTTATGTGTTCGGTGATTGTTTTAGCGAACTGTATTTTCAACAGGGGTAATGAGTAAAGGTGACGAGTTTGGTCGTGTGCCAGAATAATTGTGTCATCAAGTTACTTTATAATTAAATTATAGAATTTTCGAGACTTTGGAATATTCGTTATTATTTACAATATAATAGTATAAAAAGAAAAGATTCCAAAAAACGACATTTCCAGCATTAATGACTTCCTAAACATTTAATATTCAAACACAGCAAAACCTTGCGTCATCGACAACAGCGCCAAAACTCGAGAGCTTTCCACTTTCATTGCAGTGGCCAATTGATCTATATAATTATTGGTTTATTATAATTCAGCCAGCGACTTTACCGCGGCCTCAAAATCTCTCTTTCGATCCGTTACACATATATATATATATCTCTCATAATCGCTCGTTTACTCGGTCGGTCAAACCAGCTGCCAAAATCCGGAGCCGTAAATCGAAGCAGGAACTCGTTGAGAACAGGGCCCCGGTGCAAGTTCTCCCCGTAAAAAAAAAATGGAGAGACGGGAAAATTTACGCAAGCGCACGCGGCTGCTCTTTACATATATATATATATCTGCAGCGTGCAAACGCCGCTGCGCAGGAACGCGTCTGGAATTCAACGCTTTTCTCTCGAAGAGATACAGTCGGCGCAGTTTACACTCGATGCGTTCGCGCACAAACGATCGCCGTCATTCTACTCCCGTGTGTACATACGTTTTCACTCCGCCCCCGTTGCTTTTCTTATACAGGTTATTCTTTTTTTTTTTTTTTGCTTTTCCGAGGATATACGCGGCTTCGTAGTCATTCGCACTCGGGGAGTTTTTTTTTTCATGGCCGACGCTTTGCTTTAATGAATCTATAAATTGCGACTGACTGTCCTGCATAATTACTGCGTGCCCAATAGAATTTATCGAGTTATTTACGAACTCGCATTTATCCTCTTACGTAATTTTCCGCCCGAACTGCTTACTCTTTATATTTCACTCCACCTTTCTCCCAAATCGATCGTCCGCCTCTCGTTTCTCTCGGCGACTCCCCACAAAGAGTCGAGCTCGATCTCGATCTCCCCCTGAATTTCCCCCGGAATTTCGTCGCATATTACAACTAATTCGATCGCCGCCTCTCTCTCTGAGCACCTGCGCGCAATAAAGCATCCTTCTATCGCGGGCAGCTAAATCGAAATCCCCTCGTCCTCCGCGCGTATATACACAGGCGTCGCTCACACGAGAGCGCCGCCGGATGGAAGAAAACAGCCGGCGGCGAGGAGGGGCTCCTGCGACGCGACGAGGGCAACGAGAACGCGGCAGGTACCTGGCTGGCGTTCTCATCTCGCGGAACTCACCTGTGTGCCGACCGAGAGAAGAGAGAGAGAGAGGAAAAAACGGAAGAGTACCGCGGCTGACCCATCTATCTCTCTCTCTCTCTCTCTTTCTTCTTGCGATGAGCAACTATTAGTGGTTTTAGCTGCACGCGCTTGACGTCGTGATTTTCCTTGTTGCCACGAAGGAGATGGTGACTTTGTTCGGTTGTTTATGCTCGGCCTGAAAAATTGATTTACCTTGTACTTTTAAAAGCGAATGTTTTATTTATCATGAAAATTATGATATAATGCAAGAAGCTGAGCTATTTAATTCGGAGGCAGTTTGCAATGGTATGATTTAATGGTTGATGATTAGATGTTTTTAAGAAATCTGTTCTCACGTTGATTCGTTTTCAACGTTGCTAAAGAATTCACAGAAGAGTTTTGCAAACAGGTATTATTTAACTGAATCTTCCTTTGAGAATTTTACTGCTAAATTGCACAACCTTGGATTTTCTAATTATTTAAAGAAAAGTATACCAATAGCCTTTCCATTATTTAAAAAGGCACATTAACATTTTCCTAAAATACAAGCAGCCGAACGCCGCTTCGGAGCCGAAGAAAGCCCGTGCAAAAGTAAGGCAAACGAATCCAAAAAGCATATTCGAAAGCGAGGCCGATAAAAGGCAAAAAAAAAAAGAAAGAAAAAAAGAAATCTCAAAGGGACAGTGAAACGTGCAGCGGCAGGAACAGCGCGGCCGCGGCAGGCAGGCAGCAGCAACTTGAAGTGAAAGGTCAGAAATATCTGCGATAATGAAAGCGGCGCGCGGCGTTCCAGCCGCTCTCAAGAATGAACGGAGCGACGGAGAGAGGGAGAGAGAGAGCCGAGAGGTATATAATATAAACGCACGGCAAAGGAGACAAACTAAAGAGAACGTCCTCGTCGTCGGCGCCGTCGGAGGTCCGCTCCTTCCCTCGCGACACGAGGTGCCATTGCGCGCATTATAACCTGCTTAGCTCGCGGGGATCGGACATATATATATATATATATATGTATATATAATGCAGTTATCGCGCCGGGAAGAGGGAGAGAGACCTGCCCGCAGGTGTTTGCAAGCGGTAGCCGAGCGCTCGGTGCGCTCGACATTTTTGTCGCCGGAGCGCGCAGGAAGATGCGTAATTGTTTCCTGCCCGAGGAGATGTTTCCGCTCGATGGGGGTTTGGAAGGAACGGAGGTCGTCAAGGGTGGAAATGGCTCGAGCATCTGGAGGCGCGCGCAACATGTTCTCCCGCTCGGCTTCACCAGTTTGTTGTTTCAAAAGTTCGAGCTATCGGATGTTTGTCTTGATGTTTTATTTTGTTGGCATTCATCAACCCTTTTTTTTTGAAATTGTAAAAGTAACAATTTACATTTTTTTCTTAGAAATCAATACGTATATACGATTAATTAATTGAATTGAAGTATACAAGCCGTCCAATTACTCCTTCGATTACTTTGTAAATTAAACATTTCTCGGCAAACAAACGAGCGTGTAAATGAAATATTTTAAAACGATAATGGAAGGTATACATCGGGCATAGCTCGACTGTGCCGTTCAAAGTAAAAAGCGCAGCACAATCGGCGACAGGAGCACGTGAACGTGTCTCAAATTTTTTAAAGCGATCCCGGAGGATGTATTGAGATTTCTACAAGAGTCGCGAATTTTTTTTTTTTTCTTCCATCCTGTTGTACAAATGTTCAGCCGATAACGGCTGCAATTGAGTTTCATCATGTTTTGTATCGATCGGCCGTTTCTACTTCCAGCGAAAACGTTTATGAGATAGTTTTCAACCGCTTAATTTATGCTCATTAAAGTATTGCACATAAATTTTTTTTCGTGCGGCATTAAAGAAACTGTGGCTCAAATCTCTGGAATTCCTGTGTCCGTTTAGAGAGTCGATTTGCCAAAGATTATATATCTATATTTAATAAACTGCATTGATTGCAATGGTGGGTATAATTTTCTTCGTAAAGTCGTTCATACTTTCAAAGAGAGAGGTTGCTACTGTTATTAAAAGTCAGTCAGCAGCTTATATTTTATTTTGACGTTTGAAGCTCCAAAGATGAAGAGGTGATGGATAAGTCTAAACCGATAACAGTTTATTAAAAATGCCGTTTAAAGAGTTACTAAGAGTTCCATTGAGTCCGAAGAATGTTCAGGTGAATGACTCACTAAATAAATATTTTATATCGAAATTTCAAAATGATATTTTGCAGAAAAACAAGGCTCGAGAGGCTAATTTTAAATGACATTGAGGCGTTATTTGTCGCATATTTTTCAAACTAAATAACGCGTACTTTTTTCACTCTCGACCCCCGTCGATTCGAATCGCCTCGTAGCGCTGGAATCTCATTGAAAATTAAAACTCCCGATCGAGAGAGGCGAAAAAAAAAATTCCTCTCGCAAGAAGGCTAAAATTCTCGAGAGCCCGGCGAAGTTCGCTCTTCCCAGCTCATCCATTTTCAGCAGTCCCCGGCAAAAGCGGCGAGAATTCCAGGGAGCATTTTCGAAAAGCCGTCAGCCTATAAATCGAGACATCGAGACGGAGAAAAAGAAGCGAGGAGGAGCGTCGGCGCTCGTCCTAGGCCTCTCTGCTCGTGCAAACGCACGCGCACGTACGCACACACACACACACACACGCACACAGAGACGGCAGACGAGTTGAGCACCTTCGAAGGTAAAACACAGGTAATATACCTGTGCCCCTCGGCCACTCTTTTCCCTCTCTTAAGGACCTCGGCGGCATACCAGTTTCCCCACTCTTCAGGCTCGGCTGGCAGGCAGGCAGGCAGGCAAACCTGTGTGGGACCGCGGCCTCCTCCGAGCGGCTCTCCTTCTCCCTTTCCCTCCGAGAAAGAGACACGTCGAGTCCCCCCGTCTCTCTCTCTCTCCCCCGGCGAAAGACAGAGAGAGAGAGAGAGAGAAAGAGTAGTAGGAGAGTCCGTTAAGCTTGGCTCTCTCGGCCGCGGCGGCAGTCCGGAATCGTGCGCCTCCTCGTACCGATCTATCCCAGAGCAGGCAACCGCGCCGTGTAATATGCCAGCGGAGCAGCGCGCGACCTCCCTGGATTTCGTTACGTGATCTTCTCGACCTCCCCTCGACCGTCCGCCCAGCCGATCTCAAGAGCCCCCGAGATCGATCGATCGCCGCCGGTTCGCCAGTTGGTAGCAGCAGCAGCGTCCCCGCAGGATATTTGTGGAAAAGTGTGCGCCGATCGCTAAGGTCGAGCTTGTGATTTGTCTCTCTCTCGCGAGGGAGAGAATTTGTTGAGCCGCCGCGAAAAGAGGAAGCGAAGATGCCCTGCTCGGCGGTGACGCTGTCGCTGGCGACCATAACCGGCATCATAGCCACGGCGCTGCTCGCCATCGCCTTCTCCACGGACAACTGGCTCTACACCGAGGTCAAACGGGCGCAGATTCAGGTAAGGAGAGAGAGAGAGAGAGAGAAAGAGGGAGAGAGCGGCGGGGCGCTTAGGGAGACGCGCTCCGAGAAGAGAGCCCCATTACACCTGTGCGATTGGAAACGGTTTTTGCCGCGCCGCCGAGTGGCCTCCGAGTCGCTCTCGGCGAACGGGGGCGCGATTGTTTATTTACGCGGTGATTTAGGACGTCTGGCGAAGAGGTGGTCATACCGGGGAGCAGGTTTTCGGGAGAACGCTAAATGCAAAAACTAGTGGAACGATTTGAAATTCGAGAAGGTGCGGAGGTGTGCGTGCGCGCGAGAGAGAAATGTGATTTCCGAGAACGAATCGTTTCCAGACGGGTTTCGAATTCCTGCTCAAGTAAATAGGTCCAGACGTAAACTTCTTATCGTTGTAAAATGATCTATTTTGAATTTCTAATCGAATATCAAATTAATATAATGCGCGTAATCAAATAAAACTATTTATAATATTTCCAGAAGGTATGAGTATTTATTGAAATGCTTTAAGTTAATAAAAATTATCGATAAATTTCAAACTAACGGAAGAAATTTATGAAAATGAAAGAATCTTGTAAATATTAAAATCCTAAATTAGACTCACATTTATTAGAATCGATGAATGTTACTTAAAAGAACGCTAATCTTTACGACATTGATTTGTTCGTATCTATTTACAAATCTTGACACTTTTCAAGCTTTGTACAAAATAAATAATGATCAAACAGTAAATCCTATTGATTAATTGGACATTAAAACTACCGTTTTGCGCGCCGATCAATTACGACTTCTATTCCACGTGAAAAGCCCGAAGTTACAAGTGCATCCAGCGACTGACTGGTCACATACTCCACTTTTGACCAGTTTCTGACTAGTTATTCCACTTGTAACGGTTAAATTCCTATCTATGGGAATGCCTTGCAAGAAAAATTCCTGAAACCCGAAGCAATGAAGACGAGTTCGCGGGAAAGAATTAAACTAGTAGATATAAATTCGCAGCGCTCGATGAAAATGTTTAAACATATAAAGTTGAACTTATCTGGTGAATCTAGTCTAACGTAATGCACCATTACGACAAAGACCTCAAAGATTCTCGGGCACGACTTAAAAATATTAAACCACGACTGGATGCAATGTAGGAATGGCCGAAGATACTTGGGAAAGACCGGAAATATGTTAAATAATAGATACGCTTTCAGCAGGTACAAATTGTACACATCGGTGTTTATGCGGCATTAATTCGACTTCTTCACGCTTTTCGTAACGACTTTCAAATTTAAATATAAAAGAAGGCGTCTTATTTGAACATTGCGAGAATGCAATGGTGCACGTAAAAGAAAGAAAGAAAAAAAAGAAATTCCCGGCGAACTATTCATAAGGCAAGCTGCGCACTCGCGACATCTTGAAGTTGATTGACGGGGAAAGAATTTTACAATCGATTCATTTAAATTTTAAATTAAAAAGCTTGTTTCGAAGCCTCGAGAAAAGTAAAACACGTGGATTTGCTGATGGTTTCTCATAAATGATTGGATCGCGTATACCAATAAAAAATCCTTAAAAAACTTGATATTAAAATCATTCAACAATAAGGATGTTTACTGATTTAATATAAAACTCGAAGCAAGGTTTACATTCTTACTACAACATATAAAATACGTCGAATACACGAACGCAGTCAAGAACCTTCCTGAAAAGTGAGTCCCAACAGAAAAGGTAACAACCATTACGTCCTAGACAATCGCCTACCTCCTCTTCTCCGCAAATAAGCGAAGCCGCGAGAAAAAAAGAGAGAAAAAAAAGACGGACCGCCGCGTAAAAAACGGCTATTACGCGGACGATGGCATGAAGCGCGCGAGTTTTCACGCTTTGCTGTTGCGTAAATCCTCTTTTTTTCTTCTTCTTCTAATAAAATTTCAAGCCGATGTTTTTTTTTAGCCGATTGTATGAAAAGGCGGTAGACTTTCCACCTACTCTTCTAATGTTTGTTTTACATAAGCTTATTTAGGGGCTTTTCTCATAAATTTTAAATAAATTTCCGGCTAGTATAATACTTAATAAAATTGGATCGTAAATCACTTTTTTATTTTCATTACAAGAGCCGCCGAGATCGCCAGTAATTTTCTTGAGCAAAATGCTTTTTTAAGCTTTTTATAAATGCCTTAAAAATTAACGTGCTTTAAAATTGAGTCATCGAAAACGCCGCCTACTTCAGCCTTCCCTTATACTCTTAAGCCCAGCAGAATAGTATCATTAAGTCGACCCTCCGACCCCAAGTGCGGAAAAATGGAGAGAAAAATCAATGTCTTCGTCTGCTTTGTTCCGAAAAGAACAATAACGGAATGCGCGCCTCGCTCGCGGTGGGCCGGCAGCGGCAGCAGCAGCAGCGGCGGCAGCAATTGCACTGGTAAGCGCGAAAAAAACCTGGCCTAAGAAAGGGAGTGCACTTTTAAAGTGCAATTAGCATTTTCCACGGCGGAAGTTGCACGTTGCGGAGAGGCTCGTGGCTCGTTTACTGCCTTGCCCTCTCAGCTGCTGCGCCGCGGCCGACGCGCCGCGGGTTAACGTCCGACGTTGAGGCGAGCCTTTGTGGCACGAGAATCTTTCGCGAAATGCGCAACCGCGCCACCCCAAAAGCTGCGCTTTATGTACGTACCCACTTGGGACTTTCGCCGAGTTTGATTTCGTTTCTGCTGCGGGGGAGCTTAGCGGTTATTGGAGAGGAGCTGCATTCGAAGCTTGGCAAGAAGTGCGCGGTACAAGATTTTATTTCGATTTCAAAGTTTGATAACCCGATGATGTTTCGTTTTGAAATTCAGTTGCAGATATCGGCGTAATTGAGAGTTCGATTTGAAATTCGAATCTGTACTCAACTCGCTACCTGTTATGATTGTGAGAATAATTTGTCGATTCCATTATCTTCCTAAACTAAAATAGGCGTCGGTAGAAGATCAATGATAATGGACCAGAAAATTGTTTTGTAATTAATTTACCTGTCAATTACACTATTGAGCGAAAGATGATTGAACTTGCTGTAACAACTAAATTGACACGACGCTGGCATCTAATGAGAAATTGACTGCATAAAGCTTGAGCAAGAATTATTAATTTTAGATTGGTATCGGCACAGAAAATTTTGAAACTTGCATTATCGTAACTTCTCGAAATTGTCATCTGTACGAGCTACTTTTTAATCAAGCGTTTACTGAACAGTAATTATAAGCTTTCAGAAATAGATACGAAGTAATGGTATAAATATAGATATTTGAAATTTGAACCGCTCTGAAAAAATATAAATACTTATAACTGAAAGTGGAAATGTGATTTATTTATCGGTCCGCTGCAGCAGTGAGAATTTCGAAAATTCAGGTCCGCAATAATTTTTAACGATAAAAGCCCGCCTCGCCGCGCCGCGGCGTGAAAAAACGAAATGTCATTCGGTGATATAGTTTCATTCCTTGCCGCTACTCTCGAACGGATTTCTAGATAACTTATTCAAACTTTTTCGACGGACTTTCACAATGGACACCAAGCGAGTCAAATAAACTGTTTATATTCAGAAAAGTAGCCCCATAAAACATTTCACCCAATAATATTCTCTCAGCGCGTCATTTAGCAGAGCAAGTGAAAATAAAATTACGGAATATACGTTCCTGTAACGTCCATTAATGTATTTTTGAAAAACCTGCCTCCGCGTATACGTCGCGACTGAAAATCTATTTCGAAATCTCCCCATACTTTCGAGAAACCTCAAATCCCCATCGCCGCAGTCCGCCTCCCGGAGCGCTCAACAAAATTAAACCGCGCCCGATATCGACGCCCCCGCGGTAATTCGGCCCCGATAAAACGCCGGAGAGAGAGAAAAGTGTCATCGTATCGCCTCGGGGGTATATAGTTTCGGAGCAAGTTGCAGCCAGCGCGCCGATTCCCATATAAGCCGCGCGCTAAAATGGGTGCGCCGCGCCGCTGTCGGCCTGGCTGGAATGTCGATAGAGAGACGCGCGTAATCGAAAAATCTCGCCAAGGCCCGCGGAGAGGCGGCCAGGGAAAGAGGTGCTCGCCAAAATTTTGCCGGTTTTAGGAGCCGAGAGTGGCTTTTCGGGAGGAAATCGATGGTGCAGTAAGTTAATGGAGCACTTGTAAAACAAAGAGTGACCCAGTTTTGTCGTTGTTTAAAGGGAAATTGATATTGGGAGTTTTAAATTGAGTGCAATATGTACTTGTTTCGAGGTAAAATACTAGTTAGAAAATCAATTCTTACACGTTCGAAACTGGTAATTAGCTATTTTTCATGTAATTTCAGAGAAAATCGCCCGGTTTATAACTCGTTTAGAAAACAACTTTGCTTATTTACAACTAGTTTTTCGAAGCAAAGACATAAAGCGAGATTGATTTAAATCCTGCGAATCGAACGGATTCTTTTTATAAATGAAAGAACCAGATTTGACTAAGGTAAATCATAAGATTAAGCATAAAGATTATAAATGAATGACGAAATTGGATTTAACTGCGGTAAATTGATTATCATTTTAACGCTGGCGTAATTTTTTATGAAACTAATATCGATTGGCTCGTATGTAAGTAAGACTTTGCGTAACATAAAACTGTAATGAATTTTGATCGAGGTAAAATTTATTTAAGGTAACAGAGGTAATGAATATTTATGATATAAAATCGATGTTTCCGCAATTCTCGTGGCAACAATCGATCTTCCAACGGGAGCAATACCAAGGACTATCACCCAACAAGAGCATCGAGTCTTTAAAATTCAGCATTCAAACACTTTCCGACGAGAAATAAATCAATTCATTCCACTGACCTTTTAAATAACTAGATCACTAAATTACAACCTTTCCATAACAGTATCCATAAACGCGCGCTTATTAAACCGGCAAAAAACGCTAAACGCCGGACAGTTAACCGTTTAAGACGCGCATCATCCTCGTTCATCGGGGCAGCTGCGATCGTCCCTAATTACGCGCGAGACAATGATTCACGACGAAAGGGATAATTCGAGTGAGAAATTGAAGGAACGCGCTCATATGCGGAAACGCGATGCGTGCGCAGGTCAGAGCTGCAAACCAGTTGGCGCGGCGAGGCACGCAACGGCGATTTTCTGGCGTTGGGCTCTTCCGAGTATAAAGTGTTCGCGCGGATCGGGCCGCCGAGGGTAATTAAACGATACGGCAGTCCGAGGATTATTAGCTTAGTTTTTTCTCGGTGATAATAAGGGAGGTAGCGGTTTTTGATTGTTATCGATTCGTTAGCGGACTTTCTTTTAAGAAGCAATTTCTAAAGTTGCCGAGTAAATTAGCTTTCGTAATGAGTCAGCGGTGGATACGAATCCAGCGTTTGTCTGAATGCGTCGTAGAATGGCTCTTTTAGATCTTCTGGCCTTGAAGTCAACAAATAAAGCATATTCTATCGTCATCCGATCTCGTCAATCCTGTTTTGAGTGGAAAGAAATAATTTTAAACTAAATTATAACGATAAAGCGTTGCAAAACAGTTATAAACCTATCGAAAATATAACTAATAAAAGCATTATTCACACTGTAATGCATATTTTGTTTCGCACACAACTTTTTAGAATAATGCTAATGACATACACATTTCCATTTTCCACGAGTTAATACAACGATGATTAAAAAAATCGTAAAAATCTACTCTGTTTACAAGAAAATGCGGTAAAAGATCAATGACTGCAGTAACGGCATGGCTTTCCACAAGGTGCTTGTCGTAAAAGTGATTTTCCTTACATTTTTTGTTCCCCCTCATAAAACGCTCATAAATGAGCGCGTGTGACTCGAAAGATCGAAATACCGTAAATCCGCAGCTCGCATCGAGCATTCGAGTCCGCGGTTTTACAATATATATTACCGAGCCCCACAATCAGCTGCCAAGCCATCGACGCTTCATCAGCTAAAACATTCGCGTCGCACTTAATTTTCAAGAGCACTCAAATTGCCCCGCCGTACTCTCTCGCCTCGTAATTGAAACAATAAACAATACGCCGCGTCTGAAATGAATTGGAATCTCGGCTCCGGCATTCGACACCGCCTCTCCATTCTCTGAAAACGCGCGGCGGGCAGAAAAAAAAAGAAGAAAGAAAAAAAGATCGGCGTTCCGAACAATCGACTCGTCGCCGCGCGAATTTCCATACAGAGGAGAGAGAGAGAGATCGTCCGCGAGCGAGTCGCAGCCGCGCGGGGAGAGAGAACGACTTGAATTTTTATTGCTCGCCATTCATTAATTACCCACCTGTCCCCATTGTCTCGGACGGATTTCAATATATCGCGTGTATCTCGGCCGGAAAATCGCGCCGAGGAAACGTCGCTGCGGCGGATCTCGTTATGATCTCCGCGGCGAGCCGAACGAAAAGCCGAAGAGGCGAAAAAAAAAAGTGCGAACCGCCGCCGAGAGCTCTCGGCTATTGTATTGTATACGTGCCGCGCGCCGCGTTATTATCGCCCGATGGAAAAGTAGGCCGTCGAGTTAATGTCGCCGGAGGAGAGCGGCGACGAATTGCACCTTGGCTTTGGAGGCACAATGGAGGAGCGAGCTGCTCCGCGGCATTCCGAATGAAATGAGGCGCGAAATGGAAATCTCCCGGCGAGCCTGGATACTTCCCTCGGCGAATTTTCGCTTGGTTATCGGTCGATGGGAGTCGCTGTTGGAGGGCAGTTCGTTTTCAAATTGTTAAAGTTGGAAGCGGTCGAATAAAAAATTATATTGCGCAATAAGATTTTATTTTATTAGAAAATATAGTCTCGTTTCTTGTCGTGAAAATCATTTTCCATATATGCATATTGCTTTCCTCTATTTTCACTCTTAACCGTACAATTAACAATAAGAAATGCGTAAAGCAATAAATATTTTCTCACCTGCCTCGTAATTACATATTGTCCATTGTTTCTCGTTTACCTCTATAAGCTACTTTCAATGTCTTAATATGTTTGTACAATGCAAAATTTTTTTAATACCCGTACATATTTCACACATTAACGTAAACATTCGCTCTTCTCATTTGAATAATTTAAGCTATAAAACGAAGCGTTTACGCAGCCTACGCTTTACGGTTAAATCCCTCTTAACAATCAATAATAAAAAAAAATAAATAAATAAAAAACATTCAATCCCCCAAAGAAATATTCATAAACTGCTAAAGGGCGCACTTCCGACAGGCGCTTATCTCTTCCTAAAAATGCACTTGCTATCTCTGCGTTACGTCAGCCGCCTCCTCGCTCCCCGGTCTATTTTTAGCGCGGCGTCTCGAATTCGAGAAAGAGAGAGAGAGAGATAACGCCCGTGTGCCCTTAAACGTCGAGCCGCGCGCGAGGCTAGATAAAGGATCGGGCCGCGCATGCGCGCGCATGTCGCCGCGGCAACAGGTGAAAGTGACCTCCGCCCACGGAAACGCCGAAAAGGCAGCGATCAGTCAAACGCGCGTTTTGTCGATTCTGACAGCCGAGCGCTTCGGGTAATGTCTCTCTCTTTCACGGCTTTCATGGCCGAGTCGTGATCGTTTTCGCTCGTGAGGAAATACGCGCTGCACGTGATGTCGCCGCCCGCGTTGCTCTCGCTCTGTCGAAGGTTGGAATTGATCCGTTGGATTGCTCGTTTCGCAGCTTTGCTTTTGAATGTTTATAAGAGAGTTAACGGTCTTACCGTCGAAAGCTTTCGCCAACAATGAAATAACTGCTAAATAGAATGTATAACGGGATAAATAATTTTTATCCGACAAGGAATGCAGGTACAACACGTGCGTACATTTCAATTGAGATAAATGTGATTTGATTATGTGTGTATGCGTTACGTACAAGATATTACGAAAATAGAAGGTTGAATATTATTTCTAAATCTGGTCTTTACGTTCCGAAAATAAATTTTCGTTGAAAAAATTTTGCAATTTGCCGAATGGAAATCAGAACGTTACGTAACTCAAATGTTGATTTTCCAGTTAGTCGCATAAAAAAATAGATTTAGCCAATACGAAAACTTTTCGGAGAAAGGTGCTAAAATGAAAGTCAAGGAATTAGTTATCTGTTTCTAAATAGAATTCATTAATTTTTCAATTAATAACAACTCGATCAACAATATAACTTTTACTGAAAATTAATTGTCACTTTCACTCCGTCGGTTATCAAATACATTAAATTGCCTGCAGATAATTTTCTACCTCCATTTTTACAATCCTTTCTCCAAATCAATACCTTTCACAGCTCCATTTCATTCCTACCCCGTCAACACAATTGCTCAAAAAAACTCGAACAAAACTGCAGTATATCCCACCGTCCAATCCGGCGCCTCTCGCATCGCCTAGAGCCTGAAGAATTCCTCCCATCTATACGCAAGGAATTCCTGGGCGCGAGCGCGACCAGCACGCATATAAAACTCGCGCTCGTAAAGCCAAAGAGAGAGAGAGAGAGAGAGAGAGAGAGAAAAGGAGAAGCAGAGGAGGAGAGACGAGCCGCTCGCTCGGGTTGCAGTCGCCGCTCCTGCTTTCACATTGTCGCGCGATTTCTTTCCTGCGTATAGAAAGGAAAGCGACTATACACGGCCGCCTCGGAATTCGCGCGGCCGACGAGGCTTTTTCCTGGATAAGTAATTTGGCGAGGGAGAGACGCGCTGCATTTTTATATATATGCAATTGCGACGGCGAATTTTGGGGACGCTCGCCCGACGGTTCGCTTTGCGAGATCGCGGGCTTCTTTCTCAAGCGTGTGTCCGATCGTTACTCAAGATATATTGGGAAAGCGAGATTTTTTTTATGCGGATCGAAGGAGTCTTTGGGGTTTGTCAATGGTGATTCGATTTACGACGAATTTTAGACTTTGGCGTCCTAAATCTTGTTACTATATAGTCGACTTCTCGTTTCGATAAATGCAATTAAATCTTCATTACCTTTAACTGCTTAATTACAGTCTCGATCCAACCTCGCTTAATCATAATCACATTATCCTCTTCGCCGCTGGTCTTACCTATCCCATCTTCCACGTAATTAACAGCAGGCTCGCAATTAATTAAGCTCTCCCGCAAGCTTCTCCGTCTAACCGACAGCGAGACACCTCCGTCGTCGCTATAAGCATGCTCAAAAGCAATTTTTGTTCCCGGGCGTTAAACGCTCGTTACGGGCCATCCGTCGCGGCTCCGAGAAAAAAAAAGAAACTCGCCGGACGTTAAAAAATTTCTCCGCCGAAGCAGCGGCAGCGGCAGCTCCGTCCCGTTACGCTGCATAGGCACACACACACACATACACACACACTCCGGGGAGGCATACCAGTTTTTCGAGTTCACAAAGCGGCTGCTCAAAAACGAGATGAGGGCTAAAAAATAACCAAGGGAGAGAGGAGCAAGAAAAGTCGCGCGACCGCCTGTCGGAAGGAAACGCGGATAATGACGCCGTGGCCGAACGGAGAGCGCTAATTACGCTGAAAAGCGCGCGGCGACGGCGGTCGCGGCGGTGGTTTAATTAGGTTTCGGCTGTAATTTTCGAGTAAATTGATCCGTCTAATGAATTCGTCGCGTCGTCGCTTCTGCCGCTCCGCTGGTTCGGGAACGGTACGAGAAAGATCGTCTCGGCGCGAACTGCAGATGGGTTTTTCGACAATTTTTTTTTTTTTTTTTTTCCTATGCTATTTTGAAAAGTTTATGAAACCTCCGTGTATATACTAACAACAAGTGCTTCGCTTTATAAATAAAGCCGGAGAGCTTAATGATCTCGGGCTATTTTCGCTTCGATCTCAAAATCTCGCGGGCTTCTAAACAAAGCCGATGAAAAGATAACACCTCCCTTTCGTAATCCCCTAATTAAAAAAAAAAAAGGCCGCCGCTTGTCCAAAAAGAAACTCGCGCCGAGCGGCCTATAAATAAAGTTCCAAATTAGTAAAGTGGGCCACACCGCGCGCAAGGCGTCGGCTCTCGCGCTTAATAATAATAACCCATTAAAGAAAAAGCATCCCAGATTTTTTTCGAGCAGCGCCCGCCTCGGGAGAATTCGAAATTATACTTTTCGACGCTGGAGCGTTCGGTGCAGCTTTTACGACGGTTTTACCTTCTGCGAATGCAACGTGTTTGGGCTTAGTTAGTTGGTCAAGTACACGCGCCCGCGGCTATGCAGCTATTATTACGTCTATTCAATATTGGCGGCACCTCGAGTAGTCACGCTTCTAAAAATCGATGGCACATCGTTGGAATCTCGTCCTCCGGCTTCGTTCGCGAGGCAGAGAGCAGCAGGAGAGTCGGAATGCGACGAAGCCGGGAGGTCGTCTGGATGGATACCCTCAAGGTTGCATCAGCAGCTGCTCGTACGAGAGAGAGAGATGCATCGTCGCGTCGTCACGAGACAAGTGTTCTCGAGGAACGCAATTTGCGAATCTGTCGTTTGTTCGTTTAAGGTTCTTTCATTATTATGCACGGTGCGCCGTAATGGAATGAAGAAATTGGGATTGTTGTTATTACGACGGCAATTTTCGTGCGCGCGCGCCGAGTGCATTGCGGACGTGGAGCGGTAATTGTTAAAAAGCGCTCGTACGTGATTTTTCTTATCGCTCTGGGATGTTGGTTTTATTTTTTACCTGCTTACGTGGAAAGTTTTATCTTAACTTTGTAGCTTGTGTAATGGAAATGTAGAAAATGGTGTTAAATAAGGCTTGGCAAAGGTTTCTTTAATATCATATTTATTGCCTTATATTTCACTAAAGTAACTGATAGTTCCTGAACGTTAAGCAGTAATTAAAGTCACGTTAATTCACTGCTGATTCAAACTTTGAATGCATAATATAAATTATGTAATAAATTATATTTATTGACTTATAATTGATTGACTGAATTAAGATTTTGCATATTAAGTTTAAAATAGCTTCCATAATATACTTTGGGGAGAAAGAATGACGGTAAAATGGAAAAGTGACCATCAAAAGGACCTAAATAGGTCACTTTATGGTCATACTTAATGTTTTCATGCATTCAGGTTAATCGTTTTTAAAAGCAGGCATAATCATTTACTTACTTAGAAATAAAGACGTGGAAAAATATTATTTAAAAACTTTAATTAGCCGGTCGATTCGCAAAAGTGGCACGTAGTATATTATTGATTCTTATCGACACTTACTTTTACCGAGAAAAAGGTCAAATATTTATAAAACCAAATTAGAACGTCAATATATTTTTTGCTTTCTCAGCCGTAAAATATATTAAAATTTCAACCATTTTAGAAAGTATTTCGACTACTTAAATTTAACTAGAATATTTAAACCACCTAAAATTACCGATCTCGTTTTCAAATTCACAAATTTTCCACCGCAAAACCGGAGTTCCCTTCCACTTGCTTTCATGAAAACACCTCGAAACCTCGATAAACCCCCGGCGGAAGCATCAAACCAGATATCGCCTCGGTTTCGCAGTGGTGCGGTGCACCTTTCGAGATTAAAAGCTACAAGTGCATCCGCGCAAAACCTCGGGCTTCTAGTACGCAGGAAAGCAGTCGGCATCAACTTTCTCGCCGATTTTCGTCCAAGAAATCGAGAGACGGACGCGCGCTCGCGTTCCGGCTAATCGTGCGCGAGGAGAGGAGAAAAGTGAGAGAACCTGCCCCCCCGGCGCGCACGTCGACGGAGAGCATTTTCTGGGGCAGAAAGTGCGCGCGGGGAAAAGAGGCTTTTTAAAAGAGCGAGGCGCGCCGCAAATGAGATCTCGTTCGGGTATACGTCCCTTTCCGAGCGGCGCCGACTCGTCGCGCGGAGAATTACCGCGGCGACGCCTCGTCGCTTTTCCCTTTTTCGGCGTCTTATCCCAGGCCTGTTTTAGCTCGGCGGTGAATCTTGAAAATAAAGGGAATGTCGCGTTAGGTGGCGTCGCCTAAACGCGATATGACTTTTACGTTTTGAGAAATTCTAATTTTATGCGTTCCCTCAAAGAATAAACGTATATATTAAAACTTGTTTATATTCTCCGCTCTGCCTACTTTTTATCCTCTTGGCAAGTGAACAAATAAAGCGCCGAGTTAATTAAAACAGATCTACGACGGCTCATCTCGCAAAGAAGTCTAAAGCCGTACTCCTCACGTGAAACGGCACCCAGAATAAATTGAGTCGGCGCGCAGAAACTTTAATCAAGCCTTCAGTCGGACGTCTCGGAACAATTAAATATACACGCACATCCGAACAATTAAACGCACTCGGTCGGAAATAAAAAAAAACGGACCCCCTTTTATCCCTTAGTCATCGCTTTTTCTCCACGATCGTCGCATCGCGCGGTTCGGTTCCCTCGTTTCTTATCGTCATCGTTCGTCTCTTTTTCTGCCCCCCTCAGAACAAATCCACGTGGCTTCGAGAGAGAGAGAGAGAGAGAAGCTATGCGCGGCCACGCAGGTACAAGGATAAAACGGTGCGTCATTAGGACGCCTGCGCCAGTCTAGAACTGCCTGTAATTAGATGAAAGTACTGCTCGGGAGAGATTCGCGCCTGGACGGCGAGGATAACGCGGTCATTCATCTGTAGGTTTTTCTAATTTTACTCTTTTCCGAAGTTTCGTAAATATTTCATACCAATAGTCTCTATAAGTTTTAGCAAATTAAACGATAAAAGTAAAATGCACTTTTCAAATGACAAACTGTAAAATTAAAAACACATTCAAAATAAGAATTCTACAGCTAAAAAGAAGCATCATCACCGGCTGCAGCCGTATCTTCTCCTTCGTTATACCGTTTTCTCATCTCACGCCGTTAAACAGAGACCCGATCGATAAAAGGAAGCGCAAGAAGTCGTCTAAAGGCGAAGGAGTCCGAAGAGGGAATCGGTGTGCCGCATAACTGGCAGATCGAATTGATTTCGCGAATCACCGCCGCGGCGCGGACTCCCATTGCCGAGGGAATGGGATTTCATCGGCGTTACAAACGCGGCCGCCTATAGTTTTCGCTCCGACGCCGCGGATATGTACCGTTAGATTTCGGCGCCGAAGTTAATTCCGAACTAATCGGCGCGAAAATTCGCAATCCGTCCGCCGGCCTTAGAGGAATACGTACGTGCCCGCTTTTACCAGATTTCCGAATGAAAAATTCAACGAGTATTGAGTACGGGAAGAACATTAGTTCGTTAAAAGATTAAATATTGGCATTGTCACTTTTCCGAATGGAATTCACTTAACGACTTCATTATGTTAATTCGCGCGAAACTCATTATTAGCCGCGGCTAAATGAGTTTCACCTTGGTAGCCAGACAGGCGGCTTTATCAGCGACAGGCGCTTAGCGGCTCAAAGTGCCCGGATGGCAAGAAAGTCGCGTCCGCGACATCCTTAAGCGGCGCTCGATTTGCCGGCTTCTTTTCTCCCGCTCACAATCTCGACAATACTTTTGTCTGGGTCGACTGTGATGGTGCATTAAACCGCGAGCCAAGTAGGCTACAATGGCCTCGTTGGATTCGGGTTACGAGGAACGCGGATGAAAATTTATTGACCCCCATCGATTCAATCTGATGTTTGATGGTGTTTTTTTTTCGAGATGAGCTTGTTTCCCGGCTAATCGGTGTGACTCGGAATGAAAAAATTGATTCACTTGTCGCTTCTGTGGCGCGTAATGGATGTACGTTGAATGAGAGTTCAATGCACCTTCACCGCCAGGATGCTGGATGGATATGTTTAGGATTAGCGATTCAAGATTATGCGACTGCGATATCGGAAAATGAAACAGCGATTGTAACTGTATATTAAGTCGCGTTTAATTATTGATTCCTGGTAAATACTAATTATACTGCACGTCAAACCGTGATTCGGCCAATATTCTAGATACAGTTACGATTTAAATATATCCAAAAGCTTAATTACCATTACGCAATCTAACGAAATCCTTTCTATTTCAGCAATATGCCAAGAAACACGCAGACCAGAGCCACGTGATAGAGCAGATGAACACAAAGTACTACTACTACACGAGGACACAGGGCCTCTTCAGGATATGCTATCCCAAGGACCGACCACCCACCGGTAAGCCTCTTTCTTCACCGCGATCCCCCGTCACTCCGAAATCCGCCACGGCGAACTCCCCGACCAGCTGCGCTTTCACCCGAGACTTTAGCCCGACACGACTTTTGGCCAATCCCCGTGGCTTCGCATAACCAAAGCAGCATCCTCGCAAAGAGCCGATATATATGTATATGCTCCTTTGCAGATAAGCAGCTCCTTATAGAAAGCTCCCCCCTGGACCTGAAAGAAAGCCCGGCCGGTTTCCCAGCGGGCCTCGGTTCGTAAATTATAACAGTGATTTAGCGCGCGAGTCTTCATTACACGGGATGCGGTCGTTCTGGAAATCCAGCCTCTGTCGATGTCAAAAGCTGCCGAGAGGATATATGTTCGCGCTCGGCACGCTCGATAGTCATTGCCGGTTAATGAGGTTGGGCCAGGTCTCTCGCGCGAGAGAGAGGCTCGCAAGAAGGTTACTCGGCAATTATGCTGTTCCCGAGTCTAGTTTGCGAACGCCTGCTTTTCAATTAATTTAACGGGTTCGATTTAGCGGTACAACATATAGGCGAGTCGCGCGCGCGAAAGGCTGGCTTGCGATTATTTGAAAGTGGCGCTGCAAGCAGGCGCATTTACAAGTGAAAACTGAAATAAAAAAGGCGGCCGCGTAATAAAAGTAAAATTTTATTGCTACGCGAATTCAATTAAGTAATATCCTTAAAACTTCCATTACGTCCAAAAACCCAACTAAAATCCAGCCTCGTTATTCAACTGCAATTCATCACAAAAGTAAAAGTCCGAGCCGGAGGTGAACAAAAGCTCTTAATTATACCCTCGCGCATAGATAATCGGGCATCATTTCCGTCCGCATAAAAGAAAAAAAAAAGAGCAGCGCAACTCTTACGTAAACAAACCTCCCGATAACATTGACCGCGCGCCGACTTTCGACTGAAAAAGCCATCGAATCGCGAAAAAAGCGCACAATACACCGTTGCGTACAATTATCCGCGCGCAATTGCAGCGCGGGGGGAGGCGAACGAATCCGCGATACTTATCGTCAGCCGGAGATAAAAGAGTCGATCATAAACGTTCGATGCTCTCCGCGCGCCTCTCACCGACGCGCGAGATGAGAGAACGCAACGAGTCGCGTATATATACACACGGACGACTTTCTACCCGGGCTGCTTGTGTATATACGTAACAGCTCGAGATCCATCCATTTGTTTATCCGTCATTTTTTTTTTCTTTTTTTTTTCCACGAGCCGATCCGTGGGAGACGAAGAGTTCACTTCGGTGGTAATAGACGCCGCGCCGTTTATGCAACGCCGCGAGGTTTTAATAGAAACTTTTTTTTTTCCACCGCGGCGCGTAATCAGATTGGAGCTTTTTCGATGGAATTTCTCAGCGGCGCGGAAAAATTAACGGCTCCGGGAGGGTAACGACGGTCGTAAGTTGATTTTGAGCCGTTTACTTCCTTAAAAAAAAGAAACCTCGAGCTCGAGTTAAAATATGCTCCTTTTTTTTTCTCGCGATAAGATCGGGAAACGTGTTTCGCGATTTCTGGAATCGAAATGTACCGTTTTCAACAACGCGCATGCCTGCCCTCTTCAGATTCAGATCTCGAGAAAAAATGACGGCTCGCTAGAATACAATTGTTCCCGTTTTTTCTTTCTACGTCAACAGATTTTAATGCCCTGCTCGACTTGACATTTAAAGCCAACAACCTGCCTTCTCGACGCTGCAGTCGCCTCAAAATTAAACGGAAACTTTCGAATCGGTTAAAAGGACGCTATTGCGATTCAAACGAACTCACGAGAAACGCATCGCGCACCGAGTAATTACGCTCGGGGATCGCGACCGCCTCGGCGGCCGATGTAAAGCACTCGCGAATATTTCCTTTACGGTCGCTTTCGCGAGTGAAAGTCCCCCGCATAAGCAGAAACGGCCCCGCCGGAGGGAAGAGCCCCGCGCGTGTTTTTCGAGTCGACGGGCTCGGCGGTGGAGGTGAAATTAATTTGTCGGAATGGGCCTGCCGGTTAACCTGGTTAAAACGCCAGATTTATAACACAATGGGACGATTATTGTCATTTCTACGCTTTTTCTCCGGGCCGGCTTTTCACCTCTTTGTATATTAAGCGAACGCGCGCATTTACTTTCGTTATGTGCGAGAGCTTTTGGCGCAGTCATTGCCTTTTTGCCCCCCCTGGGAGCGTTATTTTTCTTTCTTTTGTTCGAGCGCCGCTTTTCAGGTGACAATCGCTTTCAGGTGCCGAGGATCACTTTTCTTTACGAGATCTTTGTTATACTTTTAACGAGCCGCTAAGATTCTTAATTTACATGCCTTTTGAGCTTCATGAATCTTTTATTGAGCTATACTATTCCTTATACAAGTTTTGCCCCGCTTTTTGTCCCCGTCTTCTTTAAAATTTTACTTTCTTCCGTCACGTTAATTTAAATACCGATCCGAATATTTGACCTGGCATAAAAATTATTTGTGCCAGCGTCAGTACATTTATAGTGTGTTTTAATTAAGCGTCAAAAAGTGGAACATTACATCTAAGACACCTGAGCCGTTGGAATAATAATTTGCACCTAACCGGAGGAAATACTTAGTCATCGAACCTTCGCCGCCGCATTACTTAATTGCTGGCCTAATTTTTACATTGCCGCCTCCGATATTTAGACTCCTTCCTGCTGCGCGTAACGGTTAAACACCCATCGCGAAAAATTCCCAAGAAGCATCAGCGCGTCTGCAGCTGACCCCGTAAAATCCAGCGATTCAAAAAAAAACAATATGCACAAAAGCTCGCCAAAGCAGAAAAAGTAGAAAGAAAGAGCGCAGCGCCGGGCATCGTTCCTCGAGCGCATAAAAGCGCCGCGGAATACCGAGCGGCTCGGCCGCTCATATCGCAGGCTGCGTCCGCAGAATGTAAATCAGTAAACGTGCGCCTAACGGACTCGACGCCCGGAGTCGCTCTCTCTCTCTCTCTTTCCTTCTCCTCGGGATGCTCCCGAGGCTCAGCGACGCTGCCAGAGGTGTCACGCTTGAGCTCCGCCGGTATGATTGCCGAGGGACGGACCGTTAACGGCCGACGTGATACCGGAGAGGAGGGAGTTTTCTTTTAATGAACCTCCTTCCGGATATTTTTCTTCAAATCAGGGAAATTGGGTTTGAGTTTTTCTGAAAAATGCGAGCGGAGCGAGAATTATAAGGAGTTGAATTTTGAATGGATACTTTTTCTATTTATGATTCATAAGTTAGGGGATTATTATTAAATTTGTAGAGAAGCAAAAGTTTTTCAGTCTTACGGCTTTATGAAACTTGGTATTATTTTAATTCGTAGAAGTCATGATTATTATCATTTATTAATATAGATTAGTGTTTTTCGCTGTATAATCACTTCTTACTACGTCAAACCGACGTGAATCTTATAACAGTATAGAGTTTCTTTAAAATTATAAATAGCGGCAGGACGGAAGTAGAAAAAAATATCAAGGCCTCGGCTCCAACCATCCGTTAAGAATTGATAAATACAAGGTTTTATGCAAAAATTTCATGAAAATGAGAAAGCTGCGACTTGCTTTCATTTACATAATCAATAATTACTCTCGGCTAATCTGTACCCATTTATTTGGAGCGACTGCAGTGATTACGCGATAGTTTTTTTTACCTCCCAGAAAAACTTGCCCGCGCAAATACCTAACCAAATAAGGAGCCAAAATTAGAGCAGGATGCAATATATTTACCGTTCGCGGGAAAAAAAAGCCGGTCCTCCGCCGAAAGTCCACCTAATTAGACCGCTAATTTCGTGATTAAGTATTACGTGTGTGCATACAATACGAACGACTGTATATAATAATCTCGAAGCGCGAAGAAAGCAGCGCTCTTCCGCCTATGTTAATCGTGCTTGCATAATACTTAATAACAATCTCTCCCTCTCTCTCTCTCTCTCTCTCTGTATGTATAATACTTAATTTTAAGCCTCTTCTCTTATGAAAGTAATCCGCGAACTCCGCGCAACTTTATTAATAATGAATAGATCATTTTTACCGCAACTCAATGGCAGTAAATCCCAAAGCATCTTCCGAGCAATTATCCTAAAATTAGTTATTACAATCGACTCCCGTCGTTACATAAACCGGCAGATTAAACTTCCTCCTCAAAATATCCAACGTTCCAAAGCGAACTTTTCGTTCGGGCAATTTCTGTCGGGCCGCTACAAAACACTTCCGCGACTCGATCCTCCCCCAGATAGGACGAACTATGAGAGAGAAGTATCTCGGGCTGCTCCGGAAGTCTCGAGTTCCTCGTGGGAAAGGTGCGTTGTGCCCGCAGACGGTTGACTCTACGCAAACGAGAAATTTCCGACCGCGGCTTTTGCCGTGGCGGACTCTTACGAAATGGCTTTTCAGAGAAATTTATCGCGAGTTATTTGCTATTTTCCGAAAATCGTTTCTTCCTCGGACGAACTTCGGGCCTCTCCGCGGCTTTGCCGAGATTCAATCTTGCGTTCTGCGCGGTGAATTATTTAGATTTATTATTCATGACTGAGTCGTGGATTGTTGTTCGCTTATTATGTTAGGTACCGTTAATGAGCTGGATAGGTGGTGCGAGGTGTACTCCGTTCACAGCGGTTTTAATCCGTTGTAATTTATGAGGTATTTTAATAAATCTAATTATGTTAGTAAATGTTGCTGTGTAATGTTATAGGGATTAAAGTTTTAATTCGAAGACGGAGTATTTTCAATTTTGTAATCAAAATTCTTAGAAATTTATCCGTACCTTGTGCAATAAAATTGCTATTTATTAAACAAACGACGTACGCACTAGCACATTTTAATGCTTTGCCTACTTTGAAGCTTTTAAAATCAACTCTTTTAAATCACGCAAAAACTACTTTATAGATTGACAGTATTCTCGATATTCCTTAAACCCTACTAAAAGAAGTGCACATCAAAATTTACAACCAACTTATGAAACTTTTGCCAGAATACACGAGGAAATAAAAATCTTTATAAGTCGATTAAACGCTCGAAAGTTGGTTACTAAAATCAAGATAAGGACATAATGAAGCTCTACTCTTCATAGAAAAATCCACAAATTTTCCGTTGAAGGTTTCTCTAAACCTAACTTTCGAAGGCAAAGCGGACAGTGGAGATGCGGGCTGGGCATTTGCTTTAAAATCGTTAAAAAAAAAATTCAAAAACCACTAAAGCGCCAATTAAATTCAGTCTTATAACACTTGTATAAAGTAAAAAATGATTTTTTTTAAATGGACCATTTATCGCCAACTACCCCTCTTAAGACACTAACGATCGCCGCGTCATCGGAAGGACGACGCTCGACGATGGAAAAGTATTAGCGGAAGCCATCGGCGCGTCCCGCCGCCGGAAGCGCCTAAGCGGAATGCCGAAACCGATGCCGGCCCATAAAAATGCGCGCGTGCCGCGCGGCTTTCCACCTCTCGAGCTCCCCGAGCTGCCAGAGGGAACGGTAAATCGTTCGTTCGGCGTTCATTTCTCATGGAAACAATACCCACCGCCGCTAGATCGCATAATTGCTAGCTGCCGAGGGATATATGCTCGCTGCAGCCGCGGCGCGAATTTCGCTTTGCAACACACCTCCGTCGGATCATCGGGGAGAAAAATCGCTTCGTCCTCTCCTCGCGAGAGAGAATGGAGGCTGACGAACGAACTTTTTATCGATCTTCCGTTCGCTTTTTTCATCGCTCTATGTATACGTCCATCGCGGGAAAATCCGTCGGCGGTTCACCGAACCCGGATGCAGTCCGCGGCGTGTTCCGCCTAAAATTTACGGCCGACGTTAAAAGACCAGAGACGCAGGAGACTGATCCTCGTAAACTCATGTATACGCCCTATCGGACAGAGTCCCTATGTATACGAAAGAGCGACTCTCGGCCGGAAAGCGGCGGCTCGAAAATCCAGTTTCGCCTAAAGTAGGCAGCGCGGCTCTCGGGCAAGATCGTTGACTCGCGCCGCGCGGCGTCTAACTGTATAATACCCCGCGCCGCCGCCTCTCGCCTTTTCTTTCCTAGTCGTTGGCCTGCTCCGCGCGGGTCTGCGTATTCCGAGACAAGCTGTAAAGAGCGCAGCTCGCTTCGACAGTTTTAGGGAATCGTGCCACTTTGGCGGAGAGGTCGTCCGCTTCGGATGCTTCGGCTTGCTTCGCGGGCAATTGGTTTGGACAAATCGGGAAGAGGGATTAGGTTGGACGAGACAAAGTAATTAGGCTTTTTAAATGCATCGCTCGACGGTTTATCATCGAATTCTAATGCAGGTAGTTCAAAAAAATGTGGGTGCTATATATGCATATTGCTGTTCATTAGCGACTCTGCGAGATTTAACCGAGATTTTTAAATGCTCTTCGGGAATGTCTATTGTATAACGAACGAGAAACTTTTCGCGCGGCTCATTGACTTAACGGAAGTTACGTCTGCTTACATTATGCATGAGCACCAGCAGATAACAAAACTATTTTATTTTATATATTCCAACGCCATCCGTTCGAGCGACCTTTCATGAAAGTTTAAGCCTCTCTGCATTCTCGTCGGTATGCATATATAAATGCAATTTCAATTTCCTCTGCAAACAGTCGCTCGCCGCAGATTCGTATCGCCTCCTACACGGCACGATTCGCTACATTTAGATACTAATGTAGTCGGGCTATGTTATACATTATTTTTCATAGCGGCGGTAAAGTGCTTCCTCAATAAAATGTTACACATAAATGAGTTAACCAGTAACGGGACCGGCTGATATTGAACTGCTTAACCGAGCAAAAATAGTCGACCATATTTATTAGGTAGTCTATAAATTAGTTGTAAAACGCCGCGTCTGCAGTCCGAGGTTTTTTTAAAAATTAGAAGAAAGACGCGATTAAACTGTATATAAATTAAGGCTTTCGAATACATAACTGTTTATCGGCTCTGATGGAGAATATATATTAATGCGTGCTGTCATCGTTGCTCTACTATTTATTATGCGTAGTATTATACTGCAATAAATTTTTTATACATTGGTACTGCTTGCCGTCGAATTCATAGATGCACAGCTATCCGGGCCATATAACAGAACCACTTTCAAGTATCAATATGAAATATTTGAGAGGCTGTTACATCAATAAGAATCACGAGAAGAATGCGGCAAATTTCCATGCATCTGTATAAATTAAAATTTTATTGAAATTCAGTGGAAGCTTAGCTTCATCGCCCGACAGTTACAACAATGACCTACTTAAAAGCTTCGAATTAAAGAAACAAAGTGCCAGCCAATACATTAAACAGCAAAAGTAAATGTTGCAACCATAAACTTCCATAATTTGCTAGAAACTAATTGTTATACGGGAGTCGATCGAGGCTATTATTCAGCTATAAAATTCGCTGTTACAATCTTGCTGTTTATAAACAATAGAATGGGAGTGGAACCGATTTGCCTCACAAATTTAATAAAGCTTTTCAAGGGGCTTCGACGTAATCTTCCTACAAATCCTTACGCATTTTCATTTTTACACGCTGACGCATAACGTAATTCGTGATACACAAAGAGCACAGCGATCGACCTCGTCGTCCTACGAAGTAGCCATCCTCATTGTTATTTCCCAACGAATTCTGGTTGAGCAAGCTGCGATATTACGGGAAAGCTTATTCATCGCATTGAAATTCAGTACGAAGAAATGATTTCATTAGAGGCATCGAATCGTTCCATCATCTGCATTTTTTCTTCTTCTTATTATGCTGAGCTTCAAAATTATTTCACAGCTGTATTAATGACCATACTTCCGCCCTTAACCTTTTAGCTCCTTAAACCTTTCAATTCAAGTAAAAAGTGTGCGTAAATTTAAATGAATAAATCAAATATCTCACTCGCATAATCAATGCACAATACGCATCCTTGAAAAAAAAGTCATATCAACGCAAAATCGCATATCGGACGAATCGCGCGCCCGTCGAGCTCGGCTCCAATCTCCTCCGCGTCCACACCTCCTCGCCGTACACTAGGCTCTCGTTCCACTTGCCGGACTTTTCTCTCTCTCTCGCGAGCTGTGTGCATCGATGTGCCTTCTGGCTCGGGCACTCGGCGCGCCGTCGCGGATTACCGTTCGAAGGACGCCGCGCCGCGGCTGGGCTCGGTTTTCCCTCGCCGCGCGCGGCTCGGCGCATTCTGGGTCGTAGTCGTTGAGGATGCTCGGAATATCTATCGGCCCGAGAGCGTCTCTGGGGCATATATATCGGTGTCCCGCTTCCTCGCTGTGGGAACGCTCCTCTCGTTTGTGCGCCGCGAGACGAGTCCTGATGGGTAATGATGCGCGAGAGGACTCGTGAAAGGCTTTTTTGCGTACGTACAAGCACGCAGTTTTTCTTGCTCTTTTCGCGCGGGCTCTCGAGTGGATTGAGAAAAAAAAGGCGCGCTGCGGTAATGCTAAAATAATTGAAAGGGGGCCGGGCGCCTTTTGAGGAGGGAGAAATTTCTTCTTATGTAAATAACTTTCTTCGTTTCGGTTATATTGACATACATTTTTAAAGGACGTGTTTCGGGTCGTTTTAAATTTTTTTTTTATTTACTATTTAAAAAGAAAGCTGGACGATAAAACGCTAAAAAGAAATTGTTTCTCGAGCCTCCTTATACACCTCCGTTCCTCTAAAGGTTCATCCCAATTATCGCATTAGCAGCATTCCTCGTTGCAGCCTGGCAAAAATTTTTCAAGGCGACACACCTATATTTACTCAAGCCCCGCTGCCACGTCGTCCGCTCCAAGTCCGGCAACCGGCAATTACTCTCCATCCCTCGATGCAAATCGACCTCTCCGCCTAATTCGCGATTAATTCAGCCTCTCTCTCTCTCTCTCTCGTCGAATCGTTCGATCTCCTTACTTATACATCCTCCGCTGGCAGCTGCCGCCGCGGTGCGCCCTGCAGTCCGCTTCAAGGTCTCGCGCGTATACGCGTAACTCACCTTCCTTCTCTCCGACGCGTCGCCGCCCACGGACGAGCTGCGCGTTTCTTCATCATAATCGTCTCCCTCGCGCCGCCTACCGGCGATTTTCCCTTTGATGGGTCGAGCGGGCGCGCGCGGGATGCGTCGTCGTTTTATGAACGGCGGGGGGAAAAGTCGCGCGGCTCCTTTTTCGGACGGCTCTTTTTCTTTTTTGCCGTGCGAGAGATTGTTAGCGGCTGTTAAAGGCCGCGGCGAGCGAGGCGCGCGGACTCTTCGCAACGCCTCGCGGGAATATTATACGTTTTCCGATTCGATCCGAGCGGGGATTTGTTTGTTTAGGAGCTGTTTAGGATGAATTAGTCGCTGCTGCTGTTGGGAGACAAGTTGGGTGGTGTCCATTATAATCTTGCGGCTTCTCTTGCTCGAATTAATTTTAATAATAGCGCTAAATTCTTTTGAACAAGATCTCAACCACATACTTTGGCAATGTTCACTACACGACAATCAAAGAGAAATACTTGTTAAAAAACTTAAAAATAAAAAATCTACCTCCCGATTAGAATAAGATGTTTACTTGTTAACATGCAACCTTCTATCTGTAAAATTTTATATGATTTCTTCGAAAATAATTCGAAGTAATTTACAAATCTAATGTATAAACGTTTTTGTAAATATTCTTCAAATAGAATATAATATAACTATTCTATTAGCTAAATAAATTAATTCATATGAAGTTAATAAAGCTTATTAATTAAAAAAAAAAAAAAAAAAGTTGGGCGGCGTGGAATAAGACGTTGATAAAAAATGTAGAACTAGAATTTTCTGAAATTTTTTAAGGCGCGAAAAGCACGCAGTGTACTAATTCGAGCATTACCGGAAAAAGAAAAAAAAATGAAGCCTTAATGTGTTGCCCCCACGTAATTTTTAATGAGCCTCCGTTCCAAGCGTCGGCGGCGTTATGATGCAGCTCAATTTGGATTTCCAAGCTCGTGCGCAGGCTGAGGCTAAATGACTTTTCCGACTTCGTTAATGACGATTACATTTTGCCGTTACTGTCGCTTTCTATCCTCCCCGCCCCCCCAGAAACTTTCGCAATTTCGCGGCGCAATTAGGCCTCCGCGCGGCAACGAAGAAAAAAACGCGAGCAAACGATTTTACGAATGTTTTTTAAATGAATAATCACCGGCGAGTTTACCGGCGACTAAAAGTGCGTTCGTTCTTCTCGTTGCAGTGGAAACTTACCTGAGCCCGGTGGAGACGCACTGCATGAACATTGACTACTTCATCCCCGACGAGGAGAACCAGACGAGAGGATTTTCGGACGACGCGATGGCCCGACTTCGTGAGTATCTCCTCGAAAACCGTTGATCGCTCGAGATTTCAATTATAGATTAAAGTCGCCGAACGAGAGGTTGCATTAATGAGTGCACCGCTTGTTATCTCGCTTACACAGACTAAAACTCGACGATCTTCGTCTTT
The DNA here is from genome assembly GCA_900474385.1 of Ormyrus pomaceus. Taxonomy (NCBI): domain Eukaryota; kingdom Metazoa; phylum Arthropoda; class Insecta; order Hymenoptera; family Ormyridae; genus Ormyrus; species Ormyrus pomaceus. Next base: position 65,205 of record UCOM01000107.1, read on the forward strand.
TGAAAATATCGTTAAATAATTATTGATTATTTACCCGCGAGGCATTATTAATTAAAACATGTATTGACGATCCGCTCCAGATATGGGACGATCGGTGATCGCCCTGTTTATGGTTGGATTCCTGGCAATCTTCACGGCCTTCTGGACCGGCGTCGTCGGCTGCTGGAAGAGATCGCCCGGCAACATAACCGCGACCGCTATTCTGATGCTGCTGGCCTGTGAGTATAAAGCTCTTTTTCCGTCTCAAAAGCCTTGCTTGTAGGTTTATTTTTAGGTTTTGTGAATTTTTAGGAAACTGATTTGAATAATTGGCTTGGGAGTGAACGTTGAGTGATGGATGCTCTTGACAGTTGACTTATTATCTTAATTATGACTAAATTAGCATTTAATTTCGGGCAAGAATTTCGTAGAATAAAGTTGTTTTTTATTTCTATCAATTAAAAATTTATCTGCCTATTGAAGTTGGTATATATTATTGATTTTTGTATAAATAGAATAAAAATCTTAATGTTTGAATTTACGGATAGTGAAAGAAAGTTTTCGTACGTTACGCAATGCTTTCTGCCAAAGCTTCGCCTCCTCTCAGTGTACGAAGAGCTGCTATTTTTGTCTTTGCAATATGAGAATCACGTAACATATAAATTTATTAGACTTCCTTTGAGATCTGACACTGTAATTATTTTAGAAAATTACCTTTTATATTCATCAATTGAAATGCAATAAGTCAATGTTAATAATTCAATACAACTTCATGAATAACGTTGTGTGCCAATCTTTGTTTCAAGCAATTAGACATTTTTATTCAAAATTTTTTACGACCATCCAAGTTTAATCACAGCTTAACTTGCACCACAATTATTTACGATTCATTGCAAGCATTATCATCGAAGACTTAACGCTAAAACTGTCTATTCAAGCTCGCATTACCATAGCTTGTGCAAACAAGTTAGCACAAATGAAAATTTAAAAAACCAGAAAGACTCTGATGAATATTCAAAAAAAAAAGAAAAAAAGGAACGTGTGCCCATTACAAACTAAACTCGAACCTAATCGTTCCAGGCTTACTGAGCGCCGGCGGCATGGGTCTGTGGCACGGAGTCGAGTACTACGAGAAGGAAAAGCTAGTCGGCGAGGAGTACTACCAGCAGTGGAGCAGCGTAAGTTCAAAGCCCTCTCATTACGCCGCGCAGGATGAATAATACCGTCCGTCGCGTGGGTCGGGGATACGGGAGAATTTTTCCGCTGACGCGTTTCAGGAGCCGCCGATTGTCTCGAACGTTGTATAGCTGTCGCAATGGACCGGGGAGAAAAATTGCCGGCTATGGATCGACGGGTACCGCGAGTTCGTTGCGAAATCCGGCTGAGATATCGGCGGCGGCTGGAAGGCTATCGACGACGGATCGTTCAACGTTTGCATTGAGTTTTCCGAGGATTAAATTGTTTTCTCTGCTTTGTGTGGTACATCAACCCGAATTTTGGACGATCCGGCTGGGTAGATTTAAACTAACGACTCGCAGTACTGTTGAGTTTATTTGGCATTCTTTAAAGTGATTTCTCATTTTATTCCTAATATATAAATAGTCCATTAATTCACTGTAAGTATGACTTTGATAAAAATGAAGAATCAATTCGAGGATTAAAAAAAACTTTGAAAAGTATTACCCAGTTACTGTTTGTTCACGTTTTTATTATATAATCTTTAAAGCGGAACACGGGGGAAAAAAAATTCGAAAAAAGTGAGAATCGCTCGAAAGAATGCAGTACTTTCAGTGCCAGTAAAAAATGCCAGCAGGAAGAAGGATCAACTGGAGGAAAACCGCAGGAAGCAGATTCTATTAACTTGATCCAATTAACCTGAATTTTTTCAGACGAGAAATGGACGAGTTCCGAAATTCCAAGCTTAGTATACCGGATGAATTACTTATAGTTGGTTAAAATTTTAAATTTCAAAATAATTTAAAAATCGGATATTTAAAAGTTATACGCAAAATAATCATATGTTTCACTATAAACTGAATTCTAAATTGATACAGGTACTCAAAGCGGTGTTCTTAACCCATTCTTTTTTATTCCATTTTTTCGGTAAGCTATAAGAAGACAAAATTAATTGGTTCTTCAAGCCTAAATAAAACTCGTGAGATAATATTACCTAAACTGAAACAGTCAAAGTTCCAATCGATAAATCAACAGTTCAAACCCATAAAATGCAAAACTATAATCATTTCAAAAGAACAAAAAGGAATCTCCAAACCGATATTTGCTCTCTCTCGAACTTTGCCTGTCTCAGCGCAGAGAACCTTTCGTTTACCCAAAAAGCCCATCCCCGGCCAATCGTCAACTCCTCGCGAATGCGCCGAATGGCTCAAGCCGCTCGGAATCTCGGAACTCGGCTTCTAAAAGCTAAGATAAACAAAGAAGAAGAAAAAAAAGAAAGAAACAGAACACGTATAATCCAGGTGCTGCGAGACCACACGGCCCAGTGGTACGACTGGTCGTTCTACCTGGCCTGGCTGGGCGTGGCGATGTGTCTGGGCGCGATGACCCTCTTCCTGATAGCGGCGAGCTGCCTGCGCAAGGAGCGGGCCCGCGAGCAGGCCCAAAACGTCCAGTACATAATGCCAGGTCAATGATCCCAATCGAGACGATATATCTCTGACATATTTGTCGTTTTTTTTTGTTGTTGTTCTTGGTTTCGCTCTATTACGGTTGGCTCTCTGCTACTACTACCTACCTTCCGCACACAATTACTACACAATCGGCCTGAAGGTCCTGAAGGACCACTCACAAATCTCGTACGACTGGTCGTACGTGGTGGCTTGGGTCGGCGTCGGTTGGTCGTTGGTCAGCGCTATACTCTTTAGCGCGGCGGCGATTTGCTTAAGGGGCGAGAGAATGCGCGAGGAGGCCATGAACATGCAGTACCTCATGCCTGGTATTACTTAACATTATTAATGAAGCCCCATAGATAATACTAACTCTTAACCCCTCGACCTTCCTCCTTCCTCCTCATCCGAAAATCCCCGACTATTTCAAGTACGGCGATTTGCATCTAAATCCGGGCGGGTTGGATTTTTTTCCTCGAGTTTCTCTTCGAGAGGAGATCCGATTAGAGGAATTTAGGGTGCAAACGCGGAACGTCGTACCTTCCATCCGCTAAAGCAGGTTTCTTTCATTTACTGCAAATCGATTGACGATTTCAGTCAAGTGGGGGAAATTCTGCTTTAATATAAACTTACAAGCAAACCGATATTTAAAAACCCAAACAATATTAACTGCCACGTACAATGAATTGAACAATGTTAATTTATAACTACTAATAGCTATGTACAAAAGATTAACGTAATTTAGTATTGTAGAATAGAACTCAATAAAATTGTTCATTGAATGAACTGTAACGCGTTCATTAATTTTTAATTAAATGTAAAGTACAAGTATCTTCCTGATAGATATAGCATTAAATTGATTCAGTAGGCGCGATATCCTTCAAACGTGAGCGGTAATGGGAGCACCAAGGCCATTATCCCAACCCGCAATATAGTTTCTAATTTATACATCACGCTAAAAGCGCAACACTCGAAGCCTTTGAAAAACATTGTCAGGACGTCAGTTATTTTGTTTGGAAACTGTTGTTGTTTTTTTTATCGGCGAGCACTCATCCCGATCCCCAGATTATCTCTTACGCCCAGCTTTTACTAACAGACCTCCTCGAACTCGTCTCCTGAGAGTTTATTTGAATTAATCAAGGACGTGAATGCATACAGATATACTTATATATATTTATCTCCATTCGAGAAAGGATTCGATTTGATTTTAATCCCGCGGCTGCTTAGCTGTGAATCACGATGGTAATTAGACATTAAACTGACGCATAAAGGTGACTTTCTTGTGGATTTTAATGGGTGTACGCATTCTATATAAAGGTTAGCAACGCTGTGCACTTATCGATCGCATTTATTATGGAAATTGAAAAAATCCTTAGCAGCTGCTGCTACGGAACTTTCTTGAATACATAACCACTGGTATATTTATGTAAATTACGAATCTAATAGAGTGGCTGCTTTCGATCCGCTCGAGTAATTCTCTATGAATTTTCATTTACTTTGCATAAATCACACATTTTTTTTTTCAAGAGCTTTTTTCCAAACGGGATTTCGCTCGGAACTTTTGCAAGTTTTACGTCGGCAGTCGCGAAATTGAAAATAGTCCTTTTTGGTTTTAGTATCTCGGCGGTATGTATTTAGTACACTCATAGAATTACATAAAGTAATGCCACAGTTTAATGCGTAATTTTTACTGTACTGTTGTGATTCGAACTTTCACTGAAAGAAATTTTCATCGGCTTTACTTTGCGTAATACAAATTATTGAATGCTTTCTCAATGGTGTAAAACTTGAGGCAAGTGATTTGCAAATTTGAGATGAAACATTAATCCTTAAGATAAGTTTGTATAAACATTAATACTGAATTTGCAAGTTTTTTTATATTAACCAAAATTTAATTGAATTTAAATAAAGGTTGAAGCGACAATGATAACCCATCAAATATAAATTGCATAAAAAAACTTTTTCTACATTCGATAATGATTCTTTCAACTTCAATTAATCCAAATTTAATCTTTAATTATAATAATATAAATAACTCGCTAAAATTTTCTAGAACGTTAATTTGCTCCTGCAGTAAATTATAATTTTACATTATAAAATTTCCATCAAAAATTAAAAAATTTCTTTAGATGAAAATACAATCTTTTAAAAGAATTGATCAACTAGAAAATTACCTCGAAATACTTTAAACCTCGAAATGATCAAATATTTACGGAACGTTGCTTTTCACTCGAGAAACTTAACAATCGTATTTTCATGTAAAACAATAAAAAAAAAAGTGCCACGTTTCCACCGGCAATGCAACGCGACTAATTTCGAAAAAAAAGTCGAAAAACAAATCGCTTAGAAATATTCGAAAAAATAGCAAAATTCACTCGAAAAGCAAACGAACCCGAGACCCGCAAGGAAATCGTAAACCGCTCGGCTCGAATGGCGCATCGCTCCTATTATGATCCCCGACGTCGAGTTTCGCTCGATATTCACGATACAGAAGGCAGCTGCGCGGCTCTCGCGATACTTTTACTCCCCGCAGCTGTGCAGGTCTCGGCGGCGGGCGCGCGTTCGCGCTCTGGTTGCCGTAAAAATTAGTGTGACTCGCAGTCATGCTCCAGCTCGGCGCGCTGACTTTCTATATCCAGAGCGGCCGGCGGACTGCGCTCCGAGCGGAGAGCGCGCGAAAGGAGAGAAAAAAAGGAAATAAAACCGTATAGGCTCGCGAAGCGGCGCCCGCGCGATATTGCCTTTTCGCGCGGATGATCGACGCGCGCGACGAGTCGCGGGAGAAATTTTTTTAGCGCAGCCTCGGCTCGAACGCGCGACGTAGGGTTCGGAAGGGTTTTCGTTGGTAACCGATGAAGCGGACTCGTTTTTGGTAGTTTACTTTTTATGGCTTAATTTATGAAGCTGGATTTCACTGTCGGAAGTTGATTTGCATTTTTGAGATTAGGTATAGAAAGAGGTTTTTTAATAAGCATCGATTCCTTTTAAAAGTATATACTTTCACTGTAAATCAATTTTAAATTTATTACGCTTGCGTACCCTGCCGCCAGACCTTTAAAAAAGATAACGAACTCCGAGTGGAGAACGACGAGAGCTACGGTGAATCAAAGCGAAGCCACTCGGCACCTAAAGGAGCGTCGCGCCTCCCGGGCAGGAAGGGAGGGGAGGGGGGGAGAATGAAAAAGAAAAGCGTTCGCACGACTTCGGCCGAAAGGCGCGCTCCGCCGTATAGGTAATGAATGAGCGAGCAGGTCTCGAGTGTCTTGCCTCGTCTCGACTTACGCGCGGCCTGCAGGTCACCGTCGGGACAAGTGCAGTCGCCGCCTTCCGGACTGGAAAGCAGCGGCACACTTCCCTAAATTTCGTCTCTCCTGTTACTCGCGCCTCCGAGGCAGCCTCTTCTTCTTCCTCCTCTTCTCCTTCTTCTTCGCCGCTCTCTCTCGTCGAATTTCAGACGCTCGCGCGGGATATGATGCGCGCGGCTGCGGGCAGCAGGTGACGGGGCAGAGGATAGCATTTTTCTGCTGCGGTAATACGTACATGTGTAATTGATAATTTTGTTTTTTAAGAGTTTTTTTATCGCGCGTCTGCTTACTTTGTCTTATACGATTTGAACATTATTCACGGTAGCTAGAATTTTTAATCACGAGCTCTTTATTACGATTCGTTCAATAGAGCTCATTACAAAACGATAATAAACCAAAAAATATTGCACCAAAATAGTTTTACCCGCGAAGATCCAAGCGCAAGAACGAGTCTTCAATTACATGCCGCAACTGATCGGAATCACCGCGATCGCTCTCGTTTTTTATCGGCTCGAACACACCGTATCATAAAGCGACACGAATTGCGCTCCACTTCTGCAGAAGCGCCGGTGTACCATGTCACGCACGATTTAGCCGAGGTGCAACGGTGCCGTAAATAAATAGACGCGCAAAAACACGAGTCGCGATCGAGGGAGCCTCGAACAGCTCGTTAAATTTCTCCGCGCGTAGACGGAATTATGCGAGATGAGGCTACGGTTTTTGTTTTTTTTTTTTTTTCTTCATCCGACTCCGAGCGCGGCTCTATCGCGATCCAGTAGAAAGCGCCGTATATCTTTTTTACGCGCGCATAACTCGCTCGCCGCGGCCGCGCTCCGTCCCTCTCTCGGAGGATGTTTCTAATTTTTCGCGTTATAGTTTGCAGTTAAAACCGCGGTGGCGACGGTACTTTCTTTTTCATGGGAAAGTCGGATTTAGGAAGTTGAAAGAACTGCTTTATCGAATGTGGAAGCTTGTGTATATATACGAAAGAGTGCAGTTAAAGAATGTTCATTTTTCATCGACTAACATATTGCTCGAATATAATATCAGATCATTCATTCCATTAATAAGCATTGTCAATAATTCATTCATGGTGTATAACTCATTTCGAATTCACTTACATTGTTGATTGGTTATTAACTTGAAAAATTAATTTTAACAATTGTAAAAATTATTGCATTCAGTAGAACTTTCATGATGCACAAACTGTTTACTTTTAATTAGTTTACAAAATAAATGAATAAGTTTATACTTTTTTAAATTAAAGTTTATACTATTTATTATTTAAATATTTTTTGAATTCTTATAAATGCAGAAAGGAAAACTTATTGCTGTTAAAATGTTCATGCTAAGACACTAAGAAATCGAAAAAATGTTTACATTAATTTGCATTCTGTAAGTTTTAATATGAAATACCGACATAAATTGATTAAAACCATGTTTGTCTCATTACTTACATTTTTACAATTGCTACGTTAAATATTCCTTAAATTAACAGAGTAAATCACATCAATAAATTGTCATAATAATTTGAAATCAAAAATAATAATTTGTATAAATTTATTAATAAAATCGAAAGTTGGAAAATATTATAATGCATTATCAGCTTCTTGAAAATGTAATTCTTCAATGAAATTTTATAAATACAATTAATGAATAAAGCATAACTTTTGTATAACAATTATAAAACCAATAAATTCTGATTCAGATTAAAAGTAAAAATGCATTTCACGTCGGTATTTCACACGCGCAAGAAAAATTCAAAACAAAAGTTTTATCCTTACCTTGTTGATTAAAAAACGACCAACATTTATAATTTTTGTAATAGTTGGCTTTCAAGCCAATTAAATGTAAATGTAAAGCCAATCAAAGGTAACGATAAACCTTAAATAAAATTTAAAAAAAAAGCAACATTCTAATCGATCTTTCACTCTCCAGTGTATCCGCAAAAGCAGCAATATGCTTACGCTGGATATCCAGCTCCGGCAGCGTATCCCGGACCTTACTACCACGGATCCCAAGGATACGGACCGTACAACTATTGAGGTGACTGCCAGCCAATCAGATATCAACAGCAATAAAGTCTTTTCTATTTCTCAACAAAAAACACACCTTATCGACGGTCGGTGACGACTCTCGCGTTGATCCTTCCAAAGATCAACTGCTCTCCACTTTTGTAATCGATTCTATCGATATTATTGTTGATGGATTCTACTGATTAGTGATTTTGAATAAGGACGATCTATTGATTGTACCCGGTTGTGTCGATAGGAATACGAGTGTGATGAAAGCTTTCGTTACTGATCGAGTTTAAGCAAATGGATTTTATAAGGAATGCGAGTTAAAAGTTACTTTTTGAGCAGTAACGAACGAGGTTGATTGTATCAATTTCGTATCGATTCAACTCGATACTAGTCGGTAGACAAAAAGTTTGATTGAAACATATAACATTATGAAATTTACGTTGAATGTACGAGCAATTCCGTCGATATTATCGATTACCTCGACTGTAAAAAAAAAACTGTATGCATCGATAGAAAATATGATTTTTCCGCTGTGTAAAATTTTATTGATGAGACTAAGGATATATGCGAAAGAAAAAAAAGACAATTGTATTTCGAAGATCGTCGACTGCTGTAGGAATTAGCGTTCTATGTAGTTTGGAAATCAAATGTGTTTAGTGTAAGTTGAGAGAGGAGCTATTCTAGGATAGTTTGTTGAGACTATTGAAGAGGAAAAGCATGTCTTTTCAACGAGAAAACACTCGTCGTTTCACCTTCCAGGTGAATTTTCGAACTGAAGTAACTATTTCTTTTTTTATTTTTATTATCGAAAAATCGCGCCGACAAACCGTTTTTGTACTTAATGTAGGAACATTATTAACACACGTCATACTTCGTGCAATAAAAAACGATACTTCTTCGCTCGTGTCGAGAATCTCATGTTATGAAATCACGACGTATTCTTACGACTAAAGCAATATCACGGATTCACATCGCGGTTTCCGCACATTGACAAAACCAAAACAGGAAAATCATAGACACGTACGTTAAAAATATATACGCACTTTGTACAAGAAAACAGACGATAACAGAGGAAAAACCCAGTCGAGATTCGCCGAGTTATTTTTTTTAAAGGTAGTTGTAAAAATCTCTTTTGCCAATTTTTCGTTGTGCGATCTCGAACGTTGGATTACCCGCTGCTGAACAATCTTTGCGAGCTCGTACATGTTCATGTACGAACTACTCAGTACATTTGTGAACGTAGGAAGGAGGAAGATTGTTTTTTTTTTTTTTTTTTTATACTGAAATAAAAGTAAAATAATGCCGAGCGCTTGTTCGTCCTTTACTCCTACGTAAGGTGGACAAGAAAAGTGTGCTCGTTAAATATTAATTTATATATATTAAAGATAATACGTAAAAAGTAAGCTAAGAGGATAAGCGCACTAGAGATTTCGTCGTGCTATTATTATTATCGATATAAATATCATAGTTTTATGTTGTTTTAACACATGACGAAATGTTGTTTGAAAATTCGGTTTTTTTTTTGTTTATTTCAGTGTTTAGTTATAAGTCATTGCTTATTGTAAGTAAACCATTCGACAACGAAATTCTATGATTTTAAGAAATAGTCACGACGTCATTGAGTCTTCTGTTAAAATTATTTTTTTGTAATCATAGTGCAAAATATTTTCGAATTTTTTGACATTTTAAAAAAAAAAAAAGAAAGCATGAAGTTAAAAATAACGTCGGTTTTCTTTTTTTTTGTACGACACTGCGTATTCAAATATGTGCAAACCACAAAAAACGAGTCCATTACAACATTCAATGTATTGTACCTTATATATAAATACACTTTGTTTAATTTTCGTTTCTGTACCATTTCGTAACATACAAATTAAACTACGTCATAGTCCACATCGTCTCATTTCTGTCTGTTTATAAATTTAATAAATTTAAAAAATTTTAATAAATATATGTAAGTGTATTGGATTCAAGTGTTTTACCCTCACTCCCTTTCCTATTTGATTACATCTTATAGAAAGTATTGTGAATTCAAAGAAAGTTATTAAAGTATTTAATACTTTGTTGACCGCGAACAATAGAAAGAGTCGCAAAAAATTCAGCAATCTCTAAAGTAAAACAAGTATCTTTTTTAATTACATTTTGTATATTTCACATAATTTTTTGTGAAAAAAAGAAAAGTGGAAAATTTGTTTTTAGCAATAGAAGCTTTTTATTTAGAATGTTGATTTGCTCATTACATAACTATTCAATATGTAGATAATTTAAATGTTTAACAATTTACTTTATGGCAAATTAAACTCATTATCTTGAAAAACGTTAAAAAACAAAACGATAATGAATGACAAAATAAAACATAATTATTACCATATTCTTTTACTACATTACGCAATATAAAATTAGATAAGGAAGAATCTACGCAGTTTTCACTTTAATTATAAGGAAATCAAAGTTTTTTATTCCTCGATGCAGAAATAAACAACAAGGTAGGTTGCCGTTTCTTTTCCGCAGAAACGTTTTAATTAAATAAAATTCAAGTACAGCAGAGAGTTTTGTAGAGAATATGAATTGTTTAAATAAACATTTTCAATACTAAAATTGAAAAAGGTCGTCACTAGGTAATAAATACATTTTATTGCACCAGTAGAAATTACCATTGCATATTAACTCAATCTTCGCAAATAAAGACCTTGTAAATTTAAATAAAGTCGTTAGAATTATTTCATCAGTTAGATTATTCATCTGCAATTTCCAAAAGAACAAAATAATTTTTAATATGTCGTACAAAAAAACTCCAAAATTGATTCTTCTTCAATCCACTAATTTTTCAATAATTAAACATCAGAATATTCCGTATAATTAATGAGTATTTTTAATATAACTTAAAAATTTATTAAAACTTGTTATTTATCAAAAAATCCTTATTCAAACACTGTAAAAACGTAATAAGATATCTAGCTGAACTCAACAAGCAACTGAACAAACAACAAACTCGGGAAAGGTCCCATCCTCCTCACTCGCGCAGGCGCACAAGGCCTTCAAATTTCTCCGCCCCACTTAACCTCCCAGCTCAGTTCCACCATGGTTCCACCCACTCTCCGATCAGCTGACTCACCCCTATCCTTCAGCCAATTACGGATTACTTTAACGTGAAAAGCCGAAGGCTTTCGGGCAGAAAGAAAAATCCGCCCCCGCTGGGTTTCGAGGTAAAGCCGATAAAGTTCCTACGCAACGCGATGCGTCGGAATCGATACCACCACCTTCCATCGGCATGAGGAAAGACGTGAGCGGAAAGCCGAGCGGACGCAGCATTCGCGCGCGAGTCCAAGCCGAGGAAGGACCACGTCGCTTTGCTCCTCCTGGAGGTTGCGACACTCGCTCCTGTTTCCACCTGCGAGAGCGATATTGCTTCACGAGATGAAGAGGCACGTCGCGGTGTTGCTCCTGCCTATCCTTGCCGCCTGTTGTCAATCTTCTGCCCAGCAGCGGCAGGTGCCTTTTAGAAATGCTAAGGTAAGGACTTTGTAGGTTTTTCTGGTGTTTGGGTAACGGTTGATTTTTCTTCTTTGAGAAGTGCTGTTGTCAGTGTTTTTTTTTGAGGTTATACGTTGAGAAACAACCGATGTGTTGACACTTTCTCTCAATTTTTCTCAAAACATTATTTTGCTTTGATGTCTAGCAGTGTTACAATTGTTGTTAAAAATTTTAAGTTTTTTAAACAGTTACGAAATTTTATTGAAATGATTGTTATGTATTTGTAGAATACAGATTATCTTTGGTACATTTATAATATTATATTAACACTTGTTTTATTTAAAATATTTTTCAAGTCAAATTTATTACTGAATAAATATTTTCTATTGTTAAAATTATTATTATTCCATTTTACACTTATAATAAAATAAGAATTTCAAATTTTTCAGTTTCTACACAAAGCAAGTAACTTAAACCAAACTCAAATAAATACTTTAGCAAGCTTAACAGATGTGAATCACATGAATGAAGTCTTAGATAACATATGTGTCGTAAGAGTTGTTGGAACACCTAATCATCAAAGGGTAAAAGAGGTAAAAACTATTCATAAAATTTTTAAATTTTGAAAATCAAAAGTTTAATGATTAAAAGAGTAAAGTTTATTTTATTTTTTTAGTACATCAAAACTAGCTTAAAAGATCTTGGCTGGTCTATTGAATCTGATCAATTTGAAGACCGTACCCCAATATTTGGGAAACTGAAGTTTGAAAATATCATTGCCAGATTAAACTCAAATGCTAAAAGATACTTAACACTAGCATGTCATTATGATTCAAAATATGAAACAAAATATGAATTTGTTGGTGCTACTGATAGTGCTGTACCATGTATGCAGCTTATTAATTTAGCTAAAGTTATGCAAAAACAGTTGAATTCCATTAAAGATGTAAGTATTCAGTAACATAAGTTTTAAAAAATTTTTTTATTTAAATTATAATTATTAATTCTTTAAAATGTATCTGCTCAACAGAATGATGTAAGCTTAATGTTGCTCTTCCTTGATGGTGAAGAAGCTTTCAAAGCATGCGGTCCTAAAGATTCCATATATGGTGCAAGAAATTTAGCAGCAAAATGGCATAATACCAGAAATACATATGGAAATGAAATTGGCATATCTGATTTAGATAAAATAGTAATTATTCTTCATTTTACAAAGTTACCTGATTATTAGTCAAAAAATTTAATTAATTACATATTTTCATTTTACAGGACTTATTTGTTTTGTTGGATCTAATTGGTGCTCCAGATCCAACATTTTACAATTACTTTAGTGATACATCAAAATGGTATTCTTTAATGTCAAAGTCTGAGAAAACTTTAGCTGATATGAGGCTATTTGAAAAATATTCCTATGGAAGACCACAGCAGAAGTATTTCCAGGATTTTACTGTTGCTGCAGGAATTCAGGATGACCACGTTCCATTTTTAGAAAGAAGTATGAATAATGAATAATAAAAATTTTTAAAATTATTTTTATATAAATTTTTATTCTTTTTGCAGATGTCCCAGTATTGCATTTAATTCCATATCCATTCCCTACTTTTTGGCATACAGCTGGTGATAATCGAGACGCCTTAAGTATGACGACAATAGAAAATATAAACAAAATTTTGAGAGTATTTGTTGCTGCATACCTAAATATGCAAGTGTAAGTGCATTTTTTAACCCATTTTTGCCCATTTGAATTGTAAATTTGAAAATCAATGGTTGATTGGACAGAGCGTAATTTTTGTTGATTAACAACATTAGAACTGTAAAAATAATAATAGCTTTTATTTATTTGTTGGCACTGGTTGCTAATTAGCACTAATGCACGTGATAAACGTAGATGTAATAAAATTATAAAGAAAAGAAAGAGAAAAACATTGTCAATTTCGTGGATGTATTTGCTTAGATTTAACAAAAAAATGTGATATTATGCAATTATCAGCAAAAACGCATCATTAAATCTATTTATTATGGACATGAATGGGTTAATTAAATGATATTTATGCAATATCGTTGGAAGCTTAAATAGAACAAATCTTTATTCAATATGTACACAGTCAAGCGGAAAATGTGCAATCAATGGAACATGAGGATCTATAACGTTTGTTCGATATAACTGTATATATTTTTAAGGATTACTCAAGACGCCAGTGTTTTTATGTCAATTATTTGAGACAAACCAAAAGTGAGAAGAGCATTTGATAAGTGATAATTTGCAAAAGTGCTTTTGTATTCTATAAATTGCATTTATAAAATATTTCTGAATGTTAAAGAAAATAGAAAACTATTTTGTTACAATCGCATTCTTGAATTGATTCTGTCTTGTTACATCCAGATACATATATCCTCATTAAACCCTGCAATATTGTTTAATATTGATTATTATTTTTTAAACTACATTTACATTTATATATACATATATATATAATGTATATTTACAGTTTTTATATCCTTCTAAAAAAACGTTTAAATTAAAGTGCTAACGTATTTCAAAATATTTATTTAATTATCTATCAAGTTTTTAATTAAACTTGTTTGCACTCTTATAAAACTTTATTTTATTATTCTTTACCTTATCAAGTATTTTTTCCAAAACTTTAGAAATGCCAATGAAAGCATCACTTGGTTGATAATCAGGGAAAAAATTAAATTGTAAGAAAAAATTGAAAAGGGCTGCCCGCTGAAATAATAAAAAAAAATTGTAAGCCAGATACAAAGAAATTCGAACATTCGCGCTTTTAATCTCAACCACTACGTGTATCATAACCAAAGTCTTCTCTAACCCTTTTCTAAAACTATCAAACATTTTCAAGATTTTCAAAGAATCTTCAAAAACTAAGCCCCATAAAATTTCATTCTACGAAAAAAAATCCTTTCGAAAAATCAGTAGAAAAAGCTTGAACCGGAAACCATTACAGTAACCCACGGGTTTCGGGCAGAATCGATGTCGGCCAGTCGGCGCGACCGGCACTTCCTGACGTGCGCCGTACAGTCAGCCGAACGAGCGAAAGAGAAAGACTGCTTATCACCGCGAGTGCGAGCGAGAGAGAACGACAAGTTACGTTAACTGGTGGGGGGCGCTGCTGCAGCGGCGGCTCCCTCGTTCTTCTGCTCCTCTCAAGCGCTCTTCATCCTCCGACGTTGTCCGGGTTGGAAATCTACTCGTGCTTGAAAAGTGAATAAGCCATGGCCCTGCTGACCGTACGTCTTGCTGCCTCGGTAGCGAGACAACTGCCCAGCACCCAGGTAAGTTATTTGCCCTCGGTTTCTCTTGATTTTTCGTAATTACAATGGCAAAAGAACTCGCGGTCGGCGTGGCAAACTGTGTCCGCGAATTGATCTTGAGAACGTAGGGGGGATGGGGGTCGACATTTTTGCCCGTATTTCGAACTTATCTTCGTCACTTTGAAATTATTGTTGACAAAAATGAATCAAGTTGATGAATTTGGAAAGGGGTTGGGAGATTTGTACACAGCTCTAGTTTAGGACGGATTACATAAACATAGAGAGAAAAACGGTCTGTGCGGGCTTAGGAGCAGTTATGTAATGATCATATTTTGAAGTGAAGCACAGTGGATGGAGTGAGGAATAGCACACATAAGATGTTGATTGGTGAATTTTTGGTTCCAGGTGAGCTGGCCTGCTGTGGTAGCTTCTAGGAAATACCATGTCTCCTGCAGCCGCAGATCTGCTGAGATCTCCTCCATTCTGGAGGAACGTATCCTCGGCACAACCACCAAGGTGAGAGCTTTTTCAATTTGTGCTAGTATGACATTCAGGTAGTATCAAATGTTTGGATATTAAATTTGAAGAAATGAGAGTGAAATCTAATAAAAGTCAGTGACACTTGTTCAAAAAAGTCATTCACATTAATTGCATGAAGAACATGACAATTGAAGGAATTGACGTTTTACTTTTTATCTAATTATTATTGAAATGATTAATCTGTTTTATTAATTGTTAATACTTTATTTCATAAAAAATGAATATTAGGTTTACAAAAAGGTAAACACTAAATTCAATTAAATTAAATATATCAAATGTTTGTACAATCTATTTATTTAATGATATTTATTGTACACTTTAAGAAGTAATAATTTATTTTTAACATATTATATACTTTGCAAGTTAAAAATAGATGTATAAATATAATATAAAATTTTACAGTCATTATGAGTATATTATATAACGTATGAAAAAGAATTGAATATTTTATTTATGGTACTAAAGTAAGGAAAAGTAGATCATCATTTATTTATTTAATTTATAAGCTATTAGATTTTTTAAATTATACATAAAACTTTAATTTTTAATTCTTAAAATTTTTTATTTAAAAAGTAAAATTTTTTTTTAAACTATCAATACATAATATTTTTTATAGTAATGCAATCTGTCAGAAAAGAATTTTACTAATTTAAATATTTTTAACCCAGACCAACCTTGAAGAGACTGGCCGTGTGCTCAGCATTGGAGATGGTATTGCCCGTGTCTACGGTCTCAAGAACATTCAGGCTGACGAGATGGTGGAATTCAGCTCTGGATTAAAGGGTATGGCTTTGAACTTGGAACCTGACAACGTCGGTATTGTCGTCTTCGGTAATGACAGGCACATCAAGGAAGGTGACATTGTCAAGCGTACTGGTGCTATTGTTGACGTACCTGTCGGTGAGGAGCTTCTGGGACGTGTCGTTGATGCTCTGGGTAACCCCATTGATGGTAAGGGACCCCTGGGCAGCAAACTTAGGTTCCGTATTGGTACCAAGGCCCCTGGTATCATTCCTAGGTATGCATACAATAATTTTCAGTTTTTTTAAGAATAATCGAAGAATCAATTGATTTACACAATACATATTAATTTGCAGGGAATCTGTACGAGAACCTATGCAGACTGGTATCAAGGCCGTCGACTCCCTTGTACCAATTGGTCGTGGACAGCGTGAGCTGATCATTGGTGACAGACAGACTGGTAAGACTGCTCTGGCCATCGACACCATCATCAACCAGAAGCGTTTCAACGACGCCGGTGATGAAAAGAAGAAACTGTACTGTATCTACGTCGCCATCGGTCAGAAGCGATCCACCGTCGCCCAGATCGTCAAGCGACTTACAGACACTGGTGCAATGAATTACTCCATCATCGTTTCTGCTACCGCCTCCGATGCTGCTCCCCTGCAGTACCTCGCCCCCTATTCTGGTTGTGCCATGGGTGAATTCTTCAGGTAGAATAATTCTTACCTTTAATCCTTTTTTACAAGTAAATGAAAATACTAGAGCAGATAAAATATTGATCTGACTAATTCAGAGAATAAAATTATAAACTTGGAATGATTTTCAGAATTATTAGATTCAAAAGCCAGAGAAATTTATAAGAATTTAAATTTTGTATCTTCTGTTGGGTAAATTTTAAAATCCATATTAATAAAATATTATGAAATTTTAGAGATAATGGCAAACACGCCCTCATCATCTACGACGACTTGTCCAAACAGGCTGTTGCCTACCGTCAAATGTCCCTGCTGCTGAGGAGACCCCCCGGTCGTGAGGCCTACCCCGGTGACGTATTTTATCTTCACTCCCGTCTTCTTGAGCGTGCCGCCAAGATGAACACGTCTTTGGGTGGTGGTTCCCTCACTGCTCTCCCCGTCATCGAAACCCAGGCTGGTGACGTATCAGCCTACATTCCCACCAACGTCATTTCCATCACTGATGGACAAATCTTCTTGGAAACCGAGTTGTTCTACAAAGGTATCCGACCAGCCATCAACGTCGGTCTATCTGTATCCCGTGTAGGATCAGCTGCCCAGACCAAGGCTATGAAACAGGTATTTTATCTTTTTAATAAAAAATGTTGTTTACTTTTTATGAGCATTGAATGAAAATTGAAACATTAATATTTATGTTAACGTAGGTCGCCGGTTCCATGAAGCTGGAGTTGGCCCAGTATCGTGAGGTCGCCGCCTTCGCCCAGTTCGGTTCTGACTTGGACGCCGCCACTCAGCAACTGTTGAACCGTGGTGTTCGTCTTACCGAATTGTTGAAACAAGGACAGTATGGTATGGGTTATTTAATAAATTCAAAAGTTGTTTTGTGTTCTTGAAAGATGCAGAAATCTTATTATTCAAAAATACTTTAGTGCCTATGGCTATTGAAGAGCAGGTCGCAGTCATCTACTGCGGTGTCCGAGGATACCTCGACAAAATGGACCCCGCCAAAATCACTGTTTTCGAGAAGGAATTCCTTGCCCACATCAAGTAAGATCTATGAAATATTTAAGTAAAGGAATTAGTTTTACGAACAATTTAATTGAACTTTATCAATTTTTTGCAGATCCTCCCAAAAGGATCTCTTGGCCACCATCGCGAAAGAGAACGTCATCAGTGAAGCGTCAGACTCCAAACTGAAGCAAATCGTCAAAGATTTCTTGGCTGGTTTCAATGCGTAAACATTGTACGGTCCGAATAACACCCGTGACCACTATTAATTAGTTGTAACAGCTGCTGCACCGGCGCTGAATCTTGTGCATGTGTTGTATATTTTGAAGCTAGGCTGTAAATATACTACGCATACACGTACTGTACGTCATTTACAAGAAAAACAGAAAGAAAAGCAGAGGGAGAGAGAAGAACAACACTTCTACATTCGAACGATAAACTCGATAGTCATATACATATACATATGTTAATACGTTACGTTGGTTCTTTAATAAAAAAAAGTACCCTTTGTTTCGTAAGAATTCGACATTTAACTGTAAACCCATCATTGGAATCACAATCTCGTTCAAAGAAAACATCAACAGCAAAAGTAATTGTCAGAAGTAAGATAGTATAATAAACAAAAATTTCAATAAATTTTAAATTTTTATTAAATTAAAGTTCCTTGATTATTTTTTATCTAAACTTGTAGGATAAGCAAATAACTTTAAAATTGATAAATTAAAAATTTTTAAAGAAAACTTTATTACAATATATACACATTTTTATAGTCTTTATGAAGTGATACCAGGAATTTCTATTTTGTTCATTTTTTTTCTATCAAAATGAATTCTATCTAAAATTTTAGTTATTTTTCCAGTTGCGACTGTTTGCTTTTGCTCTCTTATTGTGAACGTTTGGCCCTCCAATAACGGCATACGATCAAGTAAAGTTAATCTTGTTGTTCCGTGTTCACCAGGCATCATCATACTGTTACCTTTTGGTAGTATTAAATCAAGTCTGGTATAAATATTCCATGTTGAACTGTATAAAATTGAACAATATCCATTTTGCTGGAAAAATAATAATGATTCTAAGTCAAAAGTAAACAAAAGCAATAAAACTTTAAAGACTTTGTAATTACCGGAAGAGGTTTTTTCCTGCCTCCTTCAGAAGAATCTAATAAATATATTTGAGCTTCAAAATGGTTACTAAAGTTTTGCGAATTTCTTTGGCAAAGCCACATTCCTCTACGAACAGAACCAAGCTTTATACCTCTCAGTAAAACACCAACATTTTCACCAGCTAAAGCAGTTGGTACACTTTTTTGAAATATCTAAATAATTTATAAAAATAGTTAAATTTAGATAAAATGGATTACTTTTATTAATTGTAATTATTTAAAAAGTACCTGGATATCAGAAAGTGCAGTTTTTGTACGTTCACCAAAACCTAAAATTTCTGCTTCAGCTCCTTTTTTTAAAGTACCTCTTTTAACTGTTCCAACAACAACAGTTCCTCTGCCTGGTACAGTGAAGATATTATCAATAGGTAAGATAAAAGGAGATTCATAATCTCTTTTAGGTAATTCAATATAATCATCAAGAGCATCAAGCAAAGCTTGTACAGATGGAGTTCCATATTTTGATGTATCACCGTTTAAAGCCAATGTAGCTGAACCTTTTATTATAGGACTATTTTCACTGTCATAGCCATAAGTATCTAATAATTCTCTGACTTCTAATTCTACCAAATCTAACATTTCCTCGTCAGCAAGATCTGCCTGTAAATTAAAATGTCATTTTTACATTTTTTAAATTTAATAAATATTTTAAATACATACCTTATTTATATAAACTACTACTTGTTTAACTCCAACTTGTTTAGCTAACAAGATATGTTCCAAAGTTTGTGGCATAGGACCGTCATTAGCTGCAACTATTAAAATAGCTCCATCCATTTGTGATGCTCCACTGATCATGTTTTTGATAAAATCCAAATGTCCAGGACAGTCTGTATGAGCATACCTTCTCTTTTTAGTTCGGTAACCAACATGAGCAATGTTAATGGTAATACCACGAGCTTTTTCTTCAGGTGCACGATCAATTTCATCATAAGAAACATATTTACAATTCTTGTCTTTATCAGCTAAGTATTTTGTAATTGCTGCTGTCAAAGTAGTTTTTCCATGATCTACATGTCCTATTGTTCCCACATTACATACTGAATCTGAATCTTTCGCATCTTTAGAATAAAAATGTTTTACAGTCAAACTTATACTTCTTTTACAGCAATCTATGTTTAATTTGCAAACTTTCTCGACAAGAAACACTTTTTTTGATCTTACATGATAAAAAGATTGTCTTAATATCCTTTGCAATAACATTTTATTTAATTTTTTTGAATACTTTTCTGCAATTCAACAATTTTTAAGAGTTTATAAAAATGTTAGGTTATTTACAATAAAATATTAGATAGATAAGATTGTACTTACAATTATATATTTGTAATAACAATCCTCGTTGATGTGATACCAAACTTTTTTAACATAATTATTATTTAACAGAGAAAATTATTAAATTTTTTGAAACAACATTAATGCGAAGTACACATGTGTAGCAGACAAACTTTTTGAACACTAAAAAGCATCCATTTTTATTCAAATCTCAAGGGCGCCAATTATAAATAAATATAATTGTGAACAATTTTTATTAGAATTGAGAAAAATAAGATAATACAATTTCATAACAGATTATTTATTAAAAAATAAGCACAAAAATTTAAAAAAACGTTTGCCATTTTAATTGAACATTTAATCATTTTATTTCTTGTTAATCAAAATTTCGTTATAAAAGGATATTAATTCTTTACTTGTTGAAAAGAAAACCAGATCTACATTTATGGCTTACTTAACAAATTTTCTAGCGTAGTTTGGGTGCGTACTTTTAAGATTATTTAAATACTCCTGCAACAGTTTTAAATGGCCATTTAAAAAGTTTAAAACTATCGCGGTCACCGTGACGTAAAAAAGCCGCAGTTAAAACCCGCGTCATTGGTCGTCAAAATCACGAGACTCAAAACAGGCTGAAAAGTGAAAAGTGAATTTCGGTCGACAGTCCATGACGGTCAGTAAACCCTCTCCTCGGTTCAGCCTGCCTGGAGTGCCTGGTTCAGCTTCAGCTGTAACCTGTAACGGTCCGCACACGCGAGTATATCTTTACAAAAAAAACTCCACTCGTGTTTGCTGACTGGGCTCCTAAAGTCTGGGGAAAAAGCCTCGCCAGGGAAACGCACCTATTACAGTTTACTAATTCAAGAGAGTGAGAGAAAGAAGTCGCTCGAAAAAGCCAAGAAGAAAGAGAAGCTACAGAGCACGAATTGACGGCAGTGGTACACACGCGCTTACTCGTCTGTCGTACAGTGTGCGTTGAGAGTATATTCCTCGCGGACGCGAGCGAGAGGGGCGACACATCCAGTGACTGTACCGTATTATAGTCCAGTGACTAGTGTCATCGTCGTCGCCGTCGTCGTCGCGCGTGGTACACAGGCCGCTTACGTACGCACGATAAAGTGCAGAAAACGAAACGAAGACGTCGTCGTCGTCGCCGTCGTCCGCGCCTAGCAGTGCCTGCATACGTATTCGCGAGGCCATCACCATCGCAGAGCGACGCGCCGCAGCCGAGCTTTGGAGTGAAGGTGAGTGTCTCTAGAACGCTGCAGGCCAGGCCCGTGTAAGGTGTCCCTTTATTTACGTCGCATAGGAGAGAGAGCGAGCGAAAAAGCGAGAGGGCGAGGCTGCTGCAACACCCAGAGAGGAACGTCGGCTGCATTCTTGAACGGCTCCTGCTGTTTTCTCGGGAATCTGTTAGCTGCTGCTGCCACTCTTGCCTTGCTTCCCGTCTTTTTCGCTCCGTCTCGCTCGCTCGCTCGAACCTCTCCAGCTATTCGCCCGATACTCACTTACGCGACGATATTATCGCTCTCTCTGCAGTCTGCCTAACTGGATGAGAGCGAGGAAGAAGAGCCCATTGTACATGCGAGTCACGCTCCGGAGTGTTTACGTACGTAGAGTTACCCAGTTCCTCGCGTTTCCTACGATTTGTGATCTGTGATTTTTCCCCGTGAGACCTGCCGTTTTAGTGCAGCTGCAGAGGCTGGAGCTGTGAAATTGTTTTGTTGCAGTGATTTAAATAGCCTGTAATTTTGGAGCCAAGAGATAATTATACCACCGAATTTACGCTGGAACTGTTTACAGTTCCTATTGATGAGTATGCTAGGTTTTTGTAAGTGCCACTTGATTTTCTTTATTGGTGATGATTGGTGCCTAGCAAAGTTATATTACAAGCCTGTAAGAACTGCAAGGCAAGAGTTCATAAAGATTGATTCTTCACTCATGTAGACGTGTGAGAATATTCCAGTATTGTGAAAGTGATTTTAGCTAGTAATTAGTTTCAACTTGATTCTTTTTGCAATCAGTATATTATTTTTATTCTCCTTTTAGTCTCAAATAGGTTCTAGAATGTATCAGCATGACTGCTTGAAACTTTTAGGATCAAAATATTAATTTTCATTACATTTTCATAAATCAAAATTTGGTATCTGATTATAATTTATTTTACATAATTGCAACTAAGCAGTACATTTTTTAGCTTAATTATTACAGTTTTGATTGCTATGAATTCAATTCTGTTATGCACAATTATAAGGCTTGAATAATGAAGAAAGAACTAGAGCATTACTTGAGTAAATAAGAATAACAGTAATATTACTTTTCAGCATATTCTGTTCCTTGATTCAATTAATTTATTATGTGCCATTTATTGTTAAATATAATAATAATTTTTTAGTTATATAAAGCAATTAGTTTGAAAGATACAATTTTATTATTATAGCTTAAAGATATTGAGGTTAGGTCCTGCATTGTTTATAAAGCATAAACTCCTGCTTAAATTATTGAATTTGATCATGATAAGAATAAAAAGCACACTTTTCTGCACTGATAAATTATTCAATTTATATGCAAGTCACAATTTTTTATGCAAGGATATTCACAATCTTGGTTTTTAATTCTTAAATTGGTTGGTCTTTTAAATGGATTATAAATTGTAGATTTAGCAAGTATATTGTCTAGATAGCAGCTTCAGAAATTATTTTATCAACATTGTTGTAAATGTATGCAGGTTAAGCATTTGTTACCTTAAATGGCTTAGCTCATAGGTAGATAAAATTATTGATTGTGCCTCAAGTGTAAAGAAAATTTAACTACTTTTGTTTCATTTGAAATAGGTATTAAGAGATTTTTCCATTTCATAAAACCTATATTTAATATTTTTTAGAGTTTTTTTTATTTACATGTAATCATCAAGGGCTACTAATAATATTAAACAATAAAACAGTAAAATATAACTTCCTTAGAGCCAATAATTCTGAATATATGAAGATGATAAATATCAATGTCAATTACAAAATCTGTATTTTTGGTAACTAAAAACGTAATTCAAAGTTTATGATGAAATATTAATGCAATTAAAATGTGGCATTGATTTATAATCTTTTATCAACAGTTCCCAACTATAACAATAAGTTAAATACCCATTTTCATAATAACAATATATTGACTTCTATAACATGTATTTATCTTCTTCAATCAAGGCAAACATTCCTCTCAGACCGTACAGTCATTGCAACGTCGAAAAAGATAAGCAAAAGGTGCCATTGTTGCTTATCAATAATTATACTGACGTTTCAAAATCAAAAAAAGATCACGATAAAACAAGCGCATGACGCGTACATGTTTTGGATTAATAATCACGTTTAATCAGCTTCAAATTTGCATTAAATTAAAAGCCTCGTTCTCTCTCTCTCCCCGAAACCCCGAATCATAAAAATATATAAAGAGCGCTCGAACTTTCGAGACGTCCTCGTCCAGCTCCGCCTCAACTTTTCCATCGAGAAGCTCGCAGCGCGCGGAAAGCTCGCGAAAAAACGAGCCCCGAGGTTGTTTACCCGCGAGTCCCGAGCGCGTTAAAACAACAGGTGCAAACGAGCGCGCGCGCGCGCGTTTAGCTTTCGAGGAGGCGAGACGCGATCGTGTCGCCGCATCGATCACCAGTGCGCCTCGCGATATCTGTCTGCGGCGATAAGGCGCCTCGAGTCGCTCTTTTCATTTGATCCGAGAGAGAGAGAGAGAGAACGAGAAGCGGCCAAAGGACGTAGACCCCCTCCCTATTTTCGAGGCGGACGTCGATGTACGCACTGTAAACAAATCAACATTGGAAGGCGCCTCCGAGCGCGGCTAAAAATATAAAAGCTTCTCGTAGGAGGAAGCTGCAGGCCTCTCGTTTTTCTTTCGAACCGCTCTGGCGCGTTTGAGCGGCAAAGGGAGACGAGCGGGGCTCGTCGCCCAGTGCTTCTGCGATCAAGCAGATATTTTAAAATATTTTAATAAAAAGTTCTCGAGCGCGCGTCCTTTTTGAAGGGTTTGGGCGGCGGCGCCTTTCTTTTGCGTCTCCCTTTGCGAATCGAGAAACCATTAGAGAGCTCTGACTCACCGAATAATTTTACTGTTAGCCGACTAGTGCTTAAACAGGAAATTGAGCCATATTTAAACGTAACGTGCTTTTTATTGATTTACCTAACAGAACAAAGTTGTTTATGGTTTTCGGCGTACCGAGGAAAAAAATTTTGTACTTTTTTTAGAATGTTTATATAATTATAATTGCTTATTAATTGTTCTCATTAATGCTACTCAATTTAACTCTGCTTATTAAAGCAAAATATCGTAATTAAGCAATTTTATTAAGAATTTCGTCGCTGCTCTTACTCAATGAAATCACTTCGAAATCAAATCTAACCTCACACCTTCCCCAGCATGAATTTGCAGAAATGAAGGCTTTATTAAAATACTTTGCATAATCCCTCTTGACACTCCGTTGCACAAATCCTCCACCTCCTGCCGCCGGCCGCAAAAACTAGTCTCGCCCAAATCTGTCGCCTCGAACGTCGAAAAATCAAGTGCCCGCCGCTTCTGATACAAGAGCGAGAGCGACGCCGAAGTTCATTGCCGAGCATCGTATACGAAGAGAGCCCGTCGCCGTCTCCGTCTGCGGCTATACGTGCAACGGTTAGACTCGCAATCCGCGCGAGAGACTCTTATCAATCAATAGGCTCACGGCCGGCGTCGAACGGTTAATGTCATTAAAGCCGCCGCGCGTCGAGGAATCCTTACACGCCGGCCGACGACGGCGCTCTATTCTATTCTCCTCGCCTCCTTTCGTGCGGTTTGGCTTGCCGCGCGGCGCGGCCCACGTGACACGCTCTAAGTAGGTGTGTATGCGCGCGAGAGAGAGAGAGAGGGAGCAGCTACGTCATCGGAGAGGAAGACAGAGCCTCTATCGAGTCATTCGATTTCGGGAATTTCTGCTGTGCGCACGAGAGCTTCGAAGCGTGTACACCCGCAGGCTTTCCGAGCTGCTTCGAGGGACCGAGCGGAAGCGTTTTCACTTTTTTGCGCGGCCGTATTGTTCGAAGGCTCTCGTTTTAATGCGGCTCTGTTATTTTAAATAGAATTCGCAATAGAGAATTGCGAGTTCAGTTGGGCGCTCGATACTGTTTAATAACGGTATTACAGTGGCGGATTTATTTATAGTCGGGTGTAAATGCGCGCGTTGACGTACGAGTTTTCAAAGCGGGATACTTGTTTTCACTGAATCGCCGACTAAATATTTTCTGCAATGCTCGTCGGGCTTTAAAGTGCTTGATTAAACTTTTATTAAAGCGACGGTAAAGTAAATGCAATTAGAAGCTTCTTGCTTCGACGTGTAGGACTGTTTAGTAAATAGGATAATGCTATTAGGGCATGTAAATATTTATTTACTTGTTTTCCGCTTAGCGAAATCAAACAGTACGGAGAAACTCGGCCATTATTTGGCACTCGCACAACGCTCAACTATTTATCGACAAATCTTGCCTGAATTGTGTGCGCTTTTAAGAATAATATGTCTATTTTTATCTACATTACAGGCTGCACTGTTAAGGAAAACGTGCAATTTAAACACGGCACATTTTGGTTTCGGTGCAAGTGAAAGCCGGATATTTGTTCAGCCATTACTCATTCTCTATTCTTTAGGCGCTTTTTTTATGAATGAATGGACTCGATTGAATTTTTGCTTTCTCTACTTTGTTAATTATTGTTCGACTCTTTTTTACTGTCAACAAGAGCAACAAATGCTGTCGCAGAGTATACAAGAGGTCACTTTGAAAATTATCCGCTTCATTGAAGATACAAAATGAAAACTTTTGACTTCACTCGAAATCGTTGCAAACATTTAGCACTCGACATTTCGATTACACGTTCCCGAAACGCTCGTTAAACCAAGAAGAAACCGAAGCCTAAAACTCTTCAAGTATACGGCTCTCTCCCGAAGCCTTGCCTCGCTCTCGCGGAAACGAAGGCTCTTTATCCGCCGCGGTTCACGCAACGTTCAATTTTAGCAAAAATACCGACTCTCTCTCTCTCTCTCTCTCCGCGCGTTCATTTTTGTCGCGCGGAGCGAACAAGGACTCTTTGTCCGCGCGGCGATCCTCAGAGTTTCGTCTGTGCGTTCTCGAGTCGCGCGCAGCAATGACCCAAATGCCTGACATTGAATCGCCTCGCGGCCCTGGGGGATGAATAATCCTAACCGGCGCGCGTCTTTCCCCCCTCGGCGAGCTTTTTTTAGTGTCGGTTTCCGCTTTTGCGGGCCGCGAACTTCGCGCGAGAGCTTTTTGCGCTCGCCGGCGATGGATGAATTAAATCGATTTCGGGGAAGCGGAGATGCTTGGCTCGGTGGATTGATGTAATTGGGGCGACGATGAACTTTGTTGGACGTCGATAATTTCTAGGAGAAAGAGACGATCAAACGTTGGACGTAACGAAGCTTTGTTTATTTTACTGGCATAGACACATTACGATATTTCGCGTTCGCTTATTTTGCATAATAAATTCGAAGACTTTGTATGATTTCTGCGCATTAAAAGACGAGCAGTAAAGCTTGCTAAGTACTTTAATGAAGCGAACGCTGCAAAATGATGAAAATCTCAAATGCACAAAATACACAATGCAGCGCGTTGTATTACGCTCAATTTAGCTCGAAGCATATTCGTCACTATAGGATTGAAAAATAGGCTTAACGTATCGTTCGTTAAGATTTTGAAATTCTACCGCTTTGACCGCATTGAAATCTGCGTAATTGAAGTCTCTAAATATGCCCAGCAAGACTATTATTTCGGTGTAACTTCCTCGTCAATTTCGCAGCACTTTCGACGCTCAGCGCAAAAACTCACAACTCGAGGGAGTCAGCTCCACCTCCCTCGCGAAAGGTGCAATAATCGCGCGATTCCGAAGGAAAATCAGGCTCCGATAAGCTCCGCTTTAGCTTTGGAATCTGCATCGTAAAGTTCGCGCCTCCCAACACAGCTCTCGGATTCCTCTACTTATCGATAGCCTATAAGTACAGCGACACAATGAAACCGTGTAACGTATCACCGACGTGTATAACCTGTTGAGCGAGATAAGATAATCGCCTCGCGCGCACAAAGAGTCCACGGATTGACGGAGGTGTCTCGCCCAGTCATCGGAGCGCAATTATTTTGGCGCTGCCGATTCTCCTTTGCCTTGCGCGGCGCCGATTAACCAAGGACCGATCTTTATTTTGCAGAAGGGAGAATCGAGGCACCGAGCTGATCGACGACGGCTGGCTGGACTGAGGAGCTTTTTTTCGTTCTGGCTCGCTGAGAGATAAATCCAATAAACGTGAGTACGGAGTGTAAGGGACAGCGGCGGGCAGCATGAGGCATGTGCCCGATGCGCTCTCTTTCTTTTGGGGCTCTTTTCTGCGCCTTGACGATTTGCTTGAAGTTTCTTTTTGATTGAGTTTTCTTGCGCAATACGGTTTGACGAAGTGTATTAGGAGTACTGGTGGGTTTGATTTTTTTTTTTTTTTTTCTTGAATCAATGTGTCGCGGTGCTGTGATTAGTTTTAACGCTGTACTTTGATTTACGTAACGACTCGAAAGGAAAATTCACGCAATTTTTGAGTAGATGGAACTGTTTTTTACTTTTTTATTTAGTAGATCTAGATGTAAAACGTAATATCTATATTGTAGCGGCGTAGTAAATAAGCATTATTCCTATGAAATATTAAATGAATCACTGTACTTATCAAAGGTTATCTAGTATCTATGTATCCTTCTTGTTAAGTTTGAATTTTTTATACGATTTGGTATACTTTCGCTATTGGCTAATGTAATAAGTAATTGGAATTTGGAATACTTCCGTTATTGGCGAGTGTAATAAACATAAACAGCAGCGAGCATCTCCACATTAAAAAAAGTTATAAAATTACGAGAGTAGATTAGCATCAAGGAACGAATTAAGTTCGTCTCGGCGGAATTTGAATTTTTAAAGAGTTCGCAGAAAAAGGCGTGTCATATAGTACGACGTTTATGAGATTGAAGCGTTAACCAGTAAATTAAAAATTGTCGAGAAGCTTTTACTCTCTTTAATTTTGGTAAATTAATGATAAAAAATATATCCAAATTTTACCCGATTTCTTACAAATGTTTATACCAGAGCTTTCTCGAATGTGTTTTGATCGATTACCAGTAGAAGTTTATTTCCTGATGTTATCTTTAAGTATTAGAGATCATCGTAAAAATAACGCGTCGCAATTCATGAAGTGAACAATTGAAGTTTATGTCACACTTAAACTACCGTTCTGTACATCATAATGACAAAAAAGCGTTATCTAAACTTTTCTTTACTGCTGCGGGAAAATAAAAAAAAAAGCATTCACAAAAATGTCCATTAGCATTCACATTAATTAAAGATTCTCTCAATTTTCATCCATAATAATTTACTTGTTTAGCGATCGTTAATATTTCCGTAAGCGTCTGCTTCAACTTGCATATACATCTAAATCACTGACCTGCAGAATAATGGATATTATCTTTGCACGTGCACATCGGCTTTTGAAATCACGTGAAATATTGAACACACTGATATATACCGAATAAACAGCATCATTTAATTCAATTGAAATTTCTGCTTTCTTCGAATTACATTTACAATATTTTATTTAAAATTATTATTATTCCGAAAGTCTAATACATTAACACACGTCCACTCTACTCTCAATTATTCTTTTTTATTAACAATTATACAATTAAGCGGAAAAAGTGTCCAAAAATAATTCTGGTTTCATGCTCCTAGAATTTTGCTTAAGATCTGAATTTTTGATTAGATAATTGTAAGATCACTCATATTCCTGGACGGATTAACTGAAACGGTGTACAAAGTAAAATAAAGTTACCATAATCTAGAAACGTATAAAAATTTATTGTTACCGTCACATACTTTGAAATGGCTTGTTAACGCATTTACTATAGCATTTCTGCGATTCTATCCCGCGTACATTATTGCTTTACTATAACAATGAGGTTATTCGACGCTTCGAACATCATATCATTCACAAATAATATAATACTGCTTTTCATTCGCATAACAGGTTATCTAGTAAATTGAATCGCTTCTACCGATATTCAATATTATTGAAAAATTCTAGAGGTTTTGTACTTCTAGCATCGATACGTGGTCGAATAAATCTAATTTTCAGAAATGATTTTTACTTATATATGTTTTGATTTGTATAGTTTCATTTTTTTTATTAGAGAAACACGAGGGTTTTTTAAGTATAACGTTAATTTCCGTCACATATTTAATTTCAAGTTTGATCGGTTACTTGGCTATTCTGAACAGTTTATGGAGGGACGCTAAAAATTGATTTGAATTTAAAATTAATCTCGAAGCAGAATTGTAAAACCTTCTCCTTTCATTTTTATGAATATTATTGCCTTACACTTAGTTACAAATACTTATAACTTCTCCATTAAAGCTTCTTCATTAACTTAAAAAGATTTCAACCGAATGAAAGTACTCAAGTTTAAATTTGTGCACATTTGCGCCAAGTCGTAGTAAGGCTTTGACCACATTCTCAGCCAAGTTGGATGTACCGCTTCAGGGCAGAACAACGGCTGCGACCTCCTGAGCTAATTAGAATAACGTACGCTGTAAATTACGAGCATTTTGTTCGAGCGCTCCGAAAGATCCGGCTCTCTTATTTTTAAGTATAATTTGTAACGCCAATTTTTTTTTTTCATTTTTCGATCAGCTGCAAAAACACTTCTCACGCTGGTTATATGTATCGAAAAAAAATATCGCTTGCTTCGGCATCCACGAGAATCAGCAATCAGGAAAGATATAGATTCAAAAATCACTCGGATAATTAATTCATTGCACGAGTGCCGCAGAGACAGACTTTTTTTAACAAATTAACTGCTGTAATCTCACCGTTGTAGGAGTCCGATTAGCATTTGGGAGCTTTTCTTATTGCCGTGGGTGGAAAGCCGCGCATATAGCTTCATATACATCGCTCGCAGAGAAACGGAGAGGAGACAATTTTGCCCGCACCGGCAAAATGACCTTGGATAAGGTAAACTCACCGAATCCGTTTGGAACTTATTGTGTCACGGGATCTGGATGGTATATGTGTTTTCGTCACGCTCACCACGCGCCATTTGTACAACTTTTTGGAATCCTGCTGCATCGAAAAGCAATTTACGGCAAACGAGCAAAAGATGGCTTTGAAAAACTTATTCAATAACTTGCATCATCTTCGACGACTAAAAATACTAGCTACGTTAAACTGTAGTTTAGATCTAAATAATTGTTTTCTGAGATAACTCTTATCGATCACGTAATAACTCCTTTACATAAATTATGCAACAAATGTCGCTTTTTAACACAGTTTTTAAAGATAAATTTAGAAATTAGAAAATATCACCAGCAGTCGTATCGACCGACAAGGGAAGCAGTCGCGCACAAAAATAAATCCGCACTAAATCATGCCGGGAATTTTAATGAAAAAAATGTCGATCCTGACGGGACGTCGCTCGCAGTCGGAGGCCTCTCTGTCAACCGCGCCTTCTGTGCGCGAGGCACGTGGCAGGTTAAAAATGTATTTGCTGATAATTTGCAATTTGAAATTTCGATTTTATGATTTATTTTAAAACTGAAAGGTTAAAAATAGGGAAAAAAAAGGACGATTGAAACACAGCGTATGCGTATATCGATTATTCGATTATTGGCTCATTATCGTTGTTTCTCACTGTCATTGAATTTAGTCTTTCAAAGTACACAGGGTGTTTGGAATAAGTAAAATTTTACTTCCGGCTCAGCAAAATCATTTGGTTTGTAAGTCAATCTTTCTGGCCCATTGTATTTCTACAGATCATAAATTAAGGATTGAGAGCACGCTGCAATACATACCAATTTAAACCTAATACTCAATTTGCCCAAACACTTGAAAATAATGATTTTTGAGGTTAGATATAAAATTTTGATACTTAACTTATCATAGAGGCTAAGCTAATTCATCGACGGCCGAGTGCCACGTCCACTAACACATCCTTATAAAGGAGAAGAGTGGAGAGAAAAAAAAGGACACGCGCTCGTGACGCAAAACTAGTTTTTCCAACTGCAGTGCGGCGCTTCACCAATGTGCATATATCGCACACAATCATAATCGCGTAATGAACAGACGAGGCACATACTTGCAATTTTTTCGACCTTGACAATTTGAAGCGTCTTTCGATCTTTTCCCTTTACTCCGTTCATCTTTCAGTTTCATTAATTTGCCGAGGAAAAGCAAGAATTGACTGTATAAAAAAAAAAATTGTTTCGAGGTTGAAAAAAAAAGTTGAGCGGAGCTTCTCTCATTTCTACGGGTTTTGATTTTTTATTTGCTCTGTTGAGGATTATTTTGTTGAGGTTTCGTTTCTAAATTATGCCGATAACATAAAATTTCCGTCATTGAGGATTTTTCACTGATTAAAGACTGAACCAACAGTGGTATTAAACATTAATCAATCGTGCATACAGTTTCGCCGAGAGAGTTCAACACTCGAAAACTCTTTTACGAACTACTCTTAGCACCGCTTATCTTTCCCGAAGTATGATTCAGCAGACAATAGTTACACGATACAGTAGACGAAAGAGATGATGCATGCCGACCTTTTTTTTTTCTATCAACCGAAGCTTCAATGTAAAAGCTCACAAAAGAAGCACGACGATCCGCTTTATAACGCAGTCAGCGCTTTTTGACGCTCCTCTCGCAGAAGCACGAGTTCTCTGCGTCTTATCGCGTTTCGCGTTTAATCAGCGCTCGTCGACGATCCTCGCAACAAATGATTTTTTTGTTCTTTATTACGCTTTAAGGGTGTTGGCTTTCAGTGGCTTTTCAAACTAATGCAATTAGAGGCATGGCTTGTGCGCACATCCCATATTTATCGTTGCGACATATTGTGCCCTGTATATTGATTTTTGCGTTCATCGCACTTATTTTGATCTTGTAAAGTATTGTTCATATTTTTTGCACAGACATTTTTATCCTTGATCATGATTTTCATTATTTCATTACGTATGTATATATTGAATTTTATTTTACGCACACATGTATAGTTTAATCGCAAGCACAGAACAATTAAATTTACTGTCCAAATATATATAGCATGAATTAGAATTAATTCACATCCGCACCAGTGGATCCACGAAATTACTTGCAAAATTCAAAGAAAAAAAAAAACAAAAAAAAAATAAAAGAACGATAAGTATGGGTGTTTACGAACCCACGTTATCAGTTCTGGCCTACGTGTGATGTTTAGCGGATGATGTTTTAGATGCGGCGGCAAGGACAGGACGTGATGCAGGTTAACTTAGCAGGCATCAGGCGAGACATCGTTAATCTCGCCCACAACTACAGCAACGCACAGGTAAGAGTCGCGTGTCCGAGCCTCGTATACTTACTCCTTCCGAACACGCCCGCGCCTCTCCACCTTAATGCGATCATCCTATACGCTTTAAGCTCATTATTCACCCGCGTCTCGTGCCTCCTTCCCCGCGCGCCTCCACTATTTTGACACGACAAATGTCTTCCTCTACGTTTTAAGTTTTTTAAGATTTTTTTTTTCCAAATCATTTCCCGTAATCCCGCTTCAATTGCGATTCGAGGACAAAGGTATAAATAACTAAAGCACTTTTTTGCACCCAACAGAAGGCTGTCCGGAAGGCGACGAGCAACGATCCATGGGGCCCGAGCAGCACCCTCATGGCGGAGATCGCCGACCTCACCTACAACGTCGTCGCCTTCACGGAGATCATGCAGATGCTCTGGAAGCGGCTGAACGATCACGGCAAGAACTGGAGGCACGTCTACAAGGCTCTCGTCGTCCTCGAGTACCTCATCAAGACCGGCACCGAGAAGGTCGCCCAGCAGTGCAAGGAGAACATCTTCGCCATTCAGACGCTGAAAGGTGACCTTTCTTTTTTTCTTCCGCGCGGCTTGATTTACGATACCTACTTTATCGGCGTCGGGCTTCGAAGATTCACAGAGCCAATGTGCTTGGGATCCTTTAATTATTGCCTGTACTTATCGTTAAAAGGAAGGTTCAATTTGATTTTTAATACGTGAATATAAATCACTTAACGGCTGACTGCATATAAAAAATATAAGACTGCATATAAAACTATTTACAAATCAAGCTTATCATTTGTTGTTCGAGAGAAGGGATGTAGTAAAAATTGCAAATAGTTATGTAAAATTACTGTACTGTCTAGTAAAGCCAGCACAGACTTCCAAACCAAAAACATTACCATACTTTGTAAGAAATTTTACTATGCTGTTTGATAAATTACGAGACAGTACAGTAATTTTTACTACATCTTTTCTCTCCGTGCTCTCGATCAAGATACTTAAACAAAATTCAAAAATCTGAATCCTTCACAGATTTCCAGTACATGGAAGGTCATAAAGATCAAGGAATAAACGTAAGAGAGAAAGCCAAGCAGCTTGTGGCTTTGCTGCGAGACGACGAGCGCCTAAGAAACGAAAGAGCAAGAGCACTCAAGGCGAAAGAGCGCTTTGCACAATCTCTCAGCGGTTTCGGCAGCGATGGACTCGACACGGCCTCACCGGTCAGCAGCGATGTAAGTTAGCTTTCCTTCCAGAGATCATCTAAAAATCTAATTCTTAAATCAGAGAGAGAAAGAGAGAGCAAAACGTAATGTCCCTACTCTTTTTTTTATTATTTTGTAGTTCCAAGAATGGGAACCATGTCATCTCTCGGAATCTTCATCAAGACGTAAGAATCTCTACTAATATCCATCAATTTTAAGACCGTTTACTTGGTAACAAAGCTGCTTTTGTTCTCTGTTCATTAAGCTATCACTAGTAGTTTTATATGTGCAATAGTGACTGTTTGTTAAAAGCTCGTAATCGCGTTGCAAAACAAGGGTTCTAAGATTAAAATTTGGCATGGGCAAAGTAAAAAGTTGGTATAGATTAAAGGCAACAAATACGAGAGTAAAGCCTTATTCTTTTAGCGGCTGAATTGGAAGCTGCCAGACCTCAGACAGTCGGCGAAGAAGAACTTCAGCTGCAGCTCGCTTTAGCAATGTCAAGGGAGGAAGCCGAGCAGGAAGAGCAAAGAAGGCGCAGCGATGATGTTAGACTGCAACTGGCACTCAGCCAGAGTCAACAAGACTTTAGCAAGTCAGTAAAATAGATTTTCAATTTTTTCTATCGAAGTTCTCCGGTCAATATGTCCTAGATTTTGTTTTATGAAATCTGTTTCTAACATAGATTCAGCATTATTCGTCTAGTTTTTCAAATATTTGCATTCAATTTTTAGACCAGAAAAGCAGAGTCACATGTTGGACTTGTTAGATGTGAATTTAGGAGATTCTGCAGCACCTGCAGCTGCAAATGCTACAACTGATCCGTGGGGTGTACCTATAGTAGCACCACCACCTCCAAGACCACAGGTAAAATAGTACATTTAATTATTTTCGAAGAGTTACAAGGCATAAAACTAGTACATTCTCGTACTTTGATATAAATCTTATATCGATATGCCTTAGAACTCTTTCAATTAGCTATAAAAATGCGGCTGCGCATGAAAAGTTAATCTTGCATGTTTGCACGGCAGTCGCTGGACTTTTCTCTATTTCGTATGTCAAAGGTATGTGCCTACAGAAAGTGAGTTAAAATTTGTGGATTTTCAATTTTGTTTGATCTTGGTATTTCAATTCTATTGTATAGTTTGTTTTTATTTTATAACCAATTTTATTTACTCATTTATCACGTTTACTTCACAAATCGTTATCGTAAAATTTTTACTTTTAGATTTCGGCACTTGAATTGACAGAATATATTTCATTAAAATACGTTATAATTACAAAGTAATCATACATTTAAGTTTTTCCTGCTTTTACTAGTAAATTGAATTCATGCTTACTTAGTTCGATGTGCTTTGAAACGTTGATTACAACTTTTATCAATAGACAATATTTTAATATAATTTTTTACAGGCACAAAATGATCCGTGGTCTGTCCCGACAACGGCAAGTGGTGCAACGGCATCAGCGGATCCGTGGGCTCCTGTTTTACCTCAAAGGCCGAGTAAGTATATTTTGGTAACTTTATGAAGGTTAATAAATAGTGTTTTACAGAAATATGTTTTTAATTCTTTGTTAACACATTTTTAATACTTTTTGCATGATTGCCACACTTTCTTGATTTTGGCTAACAGGATCTCCAGGTAAATGTTTAATCCTTTATTAACAATACTAATATTTATTAAAAAATAACAAATTCACTTTAATTGCACCTAGATTTTTTAAAAGATTTTAACTAAGTATGATCACTTTTGTAGAATAATAGAACTGCAATACATTTTCATATCAAAACGGGTTTATAAATGCATTTTGATCTTCAATACTTGATTTTTATAAGCATGGAACATTCATATTTCCAAAAAATAATCAAATAAATCTCCTAAATATAAAGTTAATTATTATTTAATAATTTAGCTGCCACTGTTGATCCCTGGAGAGCTCCAGCACCTTCGCCAGCAACAGTTGCTGCCCCAGCACCAAGTCGTGTTGTAGATCCGTGGGCTCCTGTAACAACGACGAATGCTGAAACTAAAGTAATAATTTATATTTGTTTTTAAACGTTTACTGATTTCAATTTTACGATTGTTTAATTGGTTATAGTCCCCGCCAATTGGATTCAATCTGCCTTCATCAACAAGCAATAACTTCAATTCAACTAGCAATGGTTTTAATGGATTAGGATCCGCTTTTAACAGCACACCATCGAATCAAGGGAACAGCAGCCCGCTTGGTGATCTCGATGAATTTGATGTTATTACCAACAGAAATAAAATTGGATCTAGTCCTCAACCAATAAACAATGGTACGAAAAACATTTTTTAAAAAGCCATCCTAATATTAAGGACTCCTTAAACAAATTAATGTTACTGTATAATAATTTTTACAGGCAATACAACGTCACCAGATCCTTTTGATTTACGAGGCCTTGGCGATACTATGCCACCTAGCACTGGTGCTGTTAAGAAAACACCTCAATCATTTCTTGGTGAAAATTCCGCTCTTGTAAACTTGGACAATCTTGTGAGCGCCTCGTCGATAAAAACTCAGGCTCCTGCACCTGCAGGTAATAATTATTTGTTTTTACTTACATTTGATACATTTTTTTTAATAAACGACTGTTTGAAGGATTCAAAATAAATTTCAATAATTCTTACAACATAATTGGCTTTACATAAAAAAAAATGATGAAATTTCGTAATATTTATTCTATGTCTGCAAAGCAGCATTTCATTGGAAGTAATTTTTGTGAGTATAACAAAAAAAAATGTTGAATAAAATGAAGGTATTGCATGACAGCATGAAGAAATGTATGAGAAGTAGAAATTATTGTCAAAATTTGTAGTTTTAAATGATTCTACTTTTATTATTTACATTCCTATTTTTGTTCAATCAATTTATTATTAAATATAAAAATATTTTATCCGCAGTTGGAACTTATCTTTTGAAACCTGAATATTTAAGATTCTTATAAGGAAAATAATCAAATTCAAACATTTTTTTGTTCTTCATTCGTTTATTTTTTATTTTTTCAATTGCATTTTGAAAAGGAATGACTCTATTTGTTCTAAATCACCTTTGTGAAAAATAGTTACACGTTTTCTAAATTTTGTAAATAAAAAATTAGTTAGGATTGGTAGATTTATTAATTTATTTATATATATTATTTTGGAACGATGTTTTAAAGTACTATTTATTTGTAGTTAAAAAGTGATTCTATGTGTTGTTTATTTATTTATCAAATTACGATTTAAAATTTTTTGTATTCATTGAGCTTATTGCATTTTTTAAGCATAATATTTTGAAGTAAAACTTTCTATTTATTTAATGTGTATCTTTTAACAGTTCATTGAATTAAGTGGAATAAACTCTAGAAATTGATAATTTGCCTTGAACAAGATTGAATTCAGTTATTCAATGCATATGTATTAAATAATACTAAATAATTGTACAAATTTTACAGTAACTACACCATTTTCGCCGAACCCATTCGCACCGGTGACGCCACCGCCGCGTCCCTCCATCAACCAGATTCGGCAGGATCCTTGGACTTCTACGGCTGTCGGTGCCACTTCGACACCGACGCCAACGGCCACGGCGAATCCGTTCCTCTCGTAGCCGAGTAGCTGTCGTAGCTACAACAGCAATCCGAGCTGTCGGCTTGCGTCCAGAGCAGTATAACAAATTGTGCGTTCAATGAGAACGGAAGAAAGAGGACACACAAACACGCGTACGAGAAATAATGAAATTTTTTGTAAAACAAAGCCCTGTGCGGTATAAACTGATGATTCATAGACTTTTTCGCAAATACATCGACTGCAAGATGCGAGGAATTTTTGCAGTGACTCGCAGTCCTAAATTAAATGATTTAAAAGCGATGCGAGGACAAAAGAGAATGGGAAAAAAGGAATCAGAGAACGAAAAATCTAAAATTACTGCGCATTTTACCTTGGAACGCTTTGAGATCCGAATAATACAAAGATAGATTTTATACTTACTCCTTTTTCATATATGTACAACATATTTTTCGAGTAACCGAGAGTAAACGGCGGCGAACATTACGAAGGAAGTACTTTCTTTTGTAGTGCGATTATTATATATAATGTTCTGAGACAAAATTTTGAAATAACAAAACGAAATGAAGTTTGGGTGGAAGAAATTAAGCATGTATGAACATGCTTTTGAATTATTATATCGAACAGGGTTTGTTTTTTTTTTTTTTTTTTTTTAAGAAACGCTAAAAAGACTTGCTCGACACTTGAGCACTAAGGAGTTTGATAATTTTATGAACTAACGACTCCTAAAGAAAAAATTGTGCAAAAATAAACTTTTCTTTTTCATTAGGTTAGCACACATAAGCAAAGTTCTTTAGTTAAATGACACGGAAAGTAGCCTAAGAACACTGATCTAATATCGTCGAAAGCAAATAAAAAGTCCTAATAATTCTTTTACTTCTTTTAGAGAAAGAAAATTTTTTTTCTCTATTAAGCAGTAACTGGTCATTTGGCTTGAAGTGTCGGTGAAGGATAATGTGTAAGTGCAGCGGTCAAGGTATAAAACAATTCTTACGATTTATCTATAGTTTCGTAAGAAATTTTCAATAAAAAATTTATTTTATTTTACTTTTTATTAAGACAAACACTAGGCGCTTTTGCGCAACAAACAAGTACCAATAAATGAATTTAGACCTGTCATATACTTTTTCGTTAACATTTACAGGTCATAACGTTAGAAAGGAAATGTAATGTAAATAAGAATAATCGAGCGGCCTTTTAATTTTACCAACTGTCGCTTTATACATTAGTATATTTTATTTTATTATATTGTATTATTACGATATTTTATGTGTAAAAAAATTAAATGGCTACCGTCAAAGCGCCCTTAAACAAATTTTACTGTGCAAAATGGCAATGTTTGAATGTGAGAATTGTATTTTTCTGAAATAGTTAGCACCCACGCTATGCATGCATACTTTGAGTGCTTTAATATAGTTGTTTAATGTGCTCGATTATAAAAGCAATGAATTTTCGTAGAGTTGCCTTTAAATTAGTCGTTGCAAACAACATGGATATTTAATTGGAATCAAATATTTTGAATGAATCATTGTAAAAATTAAATTCGCAAACTAGATTTTTATATTTTAAATTGCGACAATTGTTATGATTAACTTGAATATATATATATCGGATTTAATTTTAAGCGAAAACTTAAAAAATCATTTAATTCGTGATTTTTATTGAATAATTAATTTGTTAATTGAACAATTAAAGATCCTTTGTACATTAATGATTTTTTTATTTTTTTTCATTTGAATCGGCCCTTTCCTATTTATAATTTTAATTCAACTACAGTCGTAGGTAAAGAAAATCAACAAATATTATATAACATTAATATTATTGCATGTAGAAATTCGCTATGATTTATAACGACAATTGTTTTCAACAGTTTAGAACGTATAGTCATCGGTTCTTCGAGTATAAGCATTTATTATTTCCGTATTGAGCCTGTGGGATAAAAAGATGTGATTTCATGAAAAAATTTTTATTTTTGCATATACATAAATTTAATTTGATTATCAAAATTGATTAATTTACTTTGAATATTAATTGATGTGTTTATTCATATTAAGATTTAATTTCAGGTTGAAATTTCTGCAAGCTTGGAAGAGCATCTACAAATTTTATTGAAATGATTTTTGCATGTAATGTTTACGGAATTAAGTATTTTCAGTTCCTCTTTATTCTGTATTTAAGCACTTAAACGTTATTTAGAAATGTGTAGGCAAAGGTTATGGAATTACATGATTAATTTTCTTTATTTTATACTCTATATTTAATGCATCTTGTTGAACATTAAATCTGCTCTGCGAACAATGAAAAGTGTCGTCATTGCTTACCATCGTGAACATCAGTATCGAAACGAAAGATGTTCTGAAAATAATTCTAAAATTTGAAAAAATTTTCTTAAATTATTAAATATTTTAGTAGATCATGTATTGTACACCTATTCCTAATACCATTATTACTACTGCAAACCATTATTATTACTATGTAATATTATGTTATTAATATTATGATGTAAAAAAATTTTAAGTTTATTCTTCACATAGATATACTTTTTTCTTTTTATCCTCATTTATAATTATAATTATAATTTAGAAAGCTAAGTATGATGGGTTTAATTTAATTGAATATTTGATTGCTTGATAATTATGCAAATAAAATCAAAAATTTATATATTTAGTTAATTTCCTGATTTATTGTTTTTGTCATTGACCTAACAGTTGCATCATTTTTCATTTTGAAACATCCACTTTTATTAAAAGCAAGTAAATGTTTTTTAGTTTCTTTTGATTTATTTTAAAGTAGTAAAAAGTTGATTGATGTGCTTACATGTTTGGCTTATCAATGAATCTCTGCAGTATTTTATTTTTAGTTTTTTATTTATACATTTTAATTATTATTACAAAGTTGAAATTATAGAAAAACTTATTATTATTAAATGAAAGTAACTTTAATATTTTACAAAATATTTTATCTCAAGACAAGTGCTTTGTTTTAAAGAAAATAATAAAATGCAATGATTATAATAAAAAGTATATTGCAAAAGATACTGTGTATCAAACAAATTATAAAGATTCGACTTAAGTGATCTTACTCTAGTGCTTAAAAATTAATTCGTGTAGTAATTATTATATATTTTTCATAGGAAAAAATTTAATTATTATACATATATGAAATAAAGGCTGGCAAAATTACTGCCATTATCGAGTCTTACCGACTCTATTGATGTAAAAAATTCTATACATAATATATGGAATAGCTTTTAACAAATATCACGTTTTTTTTTATAAATTAGTATGTAAATAAAATAAGTTCCATTTTTTATTAAAAATTACTATTACTTTTAATGTTTACAAAATACTCTTATAATTCTATAATACATAAAAAAATTTCATTAAAATCTTGAAAGATATAAAAAACGATTAAAACTAAATTTTGTATGAAAACTAAAAATATTATATAATAATCTTTGACGTCAATAAAATAATACCATTAAAGCAGGCTTACTATTGCGAGAAATTTTTATAAATAGTACAAAAGAATGAAAAATGATATGTATGATATTCTAGTATGAGCTTAGCGATAAATAAATACAAATATAATAATATAATAATAAGTCTTATTTAATTTCTTATAAAATAATTTTGAATAATTAACATTACATAAAAACTTATTTTTATAACGTTTTATCACATCTACAAACTGACATTGTAATACTTGCCAAGAGAAATTCAGTTAAACTAATTTTACTCCAAAAAAGATAATAATTTACAAAAATAACTTAATTTTCTAAAATTGCATTTAATTATAAATTTTTGATTTATTTTTTGTTAACAATGGTTTCTCAAACTTTTACAATTTTTGTGCCTGTAAAACTGTTAATATTAGAGTACATTTTATTATAATATACTAGTAAAGAGTACATTTTACTATAATGTACTTATAAAAAACAATTATTTTAATGCTAATACGTATGTTAAAATCAAAATACATCATGACCCTACAATCATTTTAATATTCATATATATTAACCAAGCA
Source organism: Ormyrus pomaceus (assembly GCA_900474385.1). Taxonomy (NCBI): domain Eukaryota; kingdom Metazoa; phylum Arthropoda; class Insecta; order Hymenoptera; family Ormyridae; genus Ormyrus; species Ormyrus pomaceus. Next base: position 106,499 of record UCOM01000107.1, read on the forward strand.
GATATAAAAATATCTAAACTTAAAAAGTTTTATAATAGATTAAAACTATCAGTGTTAAAAACTCCTTATTCTATACATATATCTGAAGTCTTCATTTTTTTATACTAATTAAAATTAACCTGTATTCTTCTCTTTAACATCTTAAGCACTATTAGTTTAAAAAATTATTTTTTAATATAAAATTTACACTAACACTAATAGTTTTTAAAAATGCATTGACCTGGGTATTTTAATATAAAATGTCTAAACAGTCTTTTATAAAGATGCATCTGTAGATGAAGTAACTGGAGTATTTGGAAGAAAGTATGAGCGTACTTGAGCATGTAACTTTGCTATTTCAGTATCTTCTTTTTCTAAAGACCTAATAAGTTGTGCAAATTGCACAGCACCTAAAAATCAATTTTAATATTTGATAAATAGTTTTTTAAACTTTTCAAATTGATAAATACTGCAGAACAACATAAGTACCTTCTCTCCCTTCGGGAAAACCATATTTTTTAATAACTTCCATTTGTATCTGCATAACAGTTGGAAAAACAAATTGCATTGTTTTAAGCATTTCATTTCCAGAAGTTTCCTTAGCAGCAGCAAGTTTTTGTATGTTTTCTGGGGCCTCCAATGCCGTTAAAACGTCCGTCAATGCAACTACGAATATATTTAATATTAGAATTAAAGAATCGTCAACAATTTAAGCGCGTTTTACTTACCTTTTGCAGCTTCTGCTGTAAAGTTTATAGTTGTCATTTTATGCTTATTTTTTATAAACAAATTTGCGGATTATTGTTTACTCGTCAGTGATTTTGTTTTTATAAAGCTAACCTATTTTCTCCACTTAGTAAAAAAACGTTTTCCTTCACTCGTGCTTTTTTAAAAGTTATTACAATTTAATCCAAACTATTTAACTGTGTACTTAAATGAATTTTTGTAAAAGTTTTAAAGTTTTGTTTTAAATACATAGAGCATAAACCTTATTTGAAAATTGTTAGGTAATCTATTTATAGACATAGTTATATATATGTGTCTACTCTACTAATGCCAACCCAAATATAAAGGATCAGCTGTGTTCGGATGTTCCTCAATTTGGTAGGCTACAATTTATGGCGGAAAATTTTAAATGAGTTTATTAAATAATCATTTGAATAATTATATTTTTTTATAAAGTAAATAGCTTAATAGTAAATCATTTAATCCGTATTATTTAAATTATTTAATCCAATAGTAATAATTAATTAAACAAAAAATAGTAATAAAAACATTTTATTTTGTACAAACGTAGTTTAACTTAACACTATGTCATAAATCCTTATTCAGATTTTTTCTCTACATCTTCTTTATCTTTTAGCAGTTTCTCAATGTTTAATCGTATTGGCTTATTATCTTCTTTATCTTTTAGCAGTTTCTCAATGCTTAATCGTATTGGCTTATATTGTGTTTGATCCGAATTTTCCTGTTCTTCATTTTCATTCTGTTGTTGTGCAAGAAGCTTCTTAATGTCAATTTCTTTTCTAGGTCTAGCTTCTGATTTTACTTGAGCTAGTTTTATAGCTTCTTGTTTCTTTTGCAACTCAGCTTCGAATTTTGTTTCAAACTGCTTGACTGCTTTATCATATATTTCAGCTTCAGGAACACCTTCCTGCAAGTGAACAAAAATTAAACATAAAGTTAACTATAAATAAATAACTGATATGTATACCTTTTCCAATTGCTTATAGATTATTATGAATTGTTCAGTTTTTGATACTGCATTTTCATCGAATAAATTTACTGTTGAAAAATGTTTGAAGTCTTTATGGAATCTCCTGGAATTTATTATAAATATTACTTTTCATGATTAAAAAATGAAATGTGAATATTTATTTCAACCAGTAAAATTTTACATCATTCTACAATCAGTAAAATGTTAAATTAATAAATTAAGTTTGGTTATAAAAGCAGTACCACATTTGTAAAAGCAAATTAAAATATTTTAAATGTGGAGCATTATATAATGTACATTTAGTTTTTACAACATATGTTTAGTTTTTACAAAAAATACATAGGCATACAAAGAAATAAATGTAAACATCAATAGAAATACTGGTAAAAGTAATCTCTTAGTTTTATCAGAATTTTGCTGATAAAATTATAATATAATAATCTTACGCTCTAATTAAATCCTCTGGATAAAATATATTTCTCAGAGGAGCTTGTGAACCAGGTCTGTCATATCGTGGTTCATATTTTGGAGGAAAAGCTTTGTATAGATCTAACCACATTGGCCTATTTTCCTCTTTTATAGCTCCAGCCTTAATTAAAGAGCACACTCTAAAATATAATAGGACAGGTAGAATAAATTTGCTCTGTTATGAATAAAAATTAAAATATAAGATTTTGTTAACTTCAAACTTGTTTACCTTGTATAGATTGTTCCTACTTTTTCTAATCTACTTTGGGCCATTTTCACTGATAATAGTTGTTATTTCACTTGTAGTGTAATAACGTTAAGAAAATTGTCAAATTATTTACTTTTTATGTGAAAAATAAACTAACACTATAATACTTTAAAAACAAATCAACAGAAAACAAACTTTAACATTTATGCACTTTGTTGTTAAATACTTTATGTACAAATAAAATTATTAGTGAACTCTTTAGCAAAAGGTGATCAAAAAATGTGTGTTTACAATTAGAAGTTGAGGTTATAACATAATTCAGAAATTGAGCATGCGTGTAAGATATATGCCATTACTAGCAGAAAAATGAACTGCTTGGCGGGACTTTTGAATTTTTTTATTTTAATCATTTTAAAATTTCTGTAATTCGATGTTTGTTTAAACTTATTATTTTCATCTTCATCTATTTTGAATCAGTTTTGATAACGAAAGAGAATATATATACTGAATTAAAAGTTTATAGCGTAAACAGAAAAACTAAAGATAAATAGAGATAACCGAACGATTAACTTTTCGTTCCCCTTGAAACCCAATTTCAAAACCCAGAGTTGCCCAGAAAAAAAAAAACTTCATAACTGTAGGCAATTTCCTCCTATCAACAATCAGAGCGCACCCAATCAGCACCCACTTTTACCTCCAACTGCAAAACACGTGCGCGATAATATTCCATCCGATTTCCGCAGCCACCGAGTATAGCCGCGAGTACCATTTTCCCGCGGACTTGCTCCCGGCAGCAGCAGCAGCAGCCGAGATTGAGACATGCGCCGAGCGGCTTATCAGGCCGCAGAATTTGTTTTATCGAGTCGCTGGCGAGGCGCGGCAGGCCGGTTTAACGCACGCGAAAATCGTGTACTCGCTCTATGTTAACGATGCATTGCACGTATACATAATGGGGTTTTAATGCGAGAGCGATATCGGGGAACTCGTCGACGCGAGAGAGCTGTTTTTCCGCGCGAGTTGCGACAGGCTGCTTGCCTGGAATTTAGATTTATGCGCCGATCTCGCGCCTTGATATTTTTGGCTTCGGCTCGTTTGTTACTTCTTAATTAAAGTTTTGACGTTTAGTGAGCGGGAAAATATTGGAGAAGTGTTTTATAATTAGGCTTTCAGGTTGTTAGGCGTTTCGTGGAGATGCAGTGGGCTCGAGGATAATGAGGTCGTTAGAAAATATAAACAATTTTATTGCCTCGTAAATTTTAAATCTTTACTATTTTAATGGGTATCATTTCATCATTTTATATCAATGTAATAACGCAATTTCATACTAATAAATAGATATTAATTGTCTTGCAACTAGTCGAAAATACCACAAGTTACGTAACATCCCTTCTTCAAACATTTTATACATTTAATTTTACTGCAAATCATACCCATGCAAAAGCTGCGTTCTATCAATAAACAATCAACGATTCCGCGAAAAAGTGATCCGCAACTTTCCAGGAACCCACCGGCGGAAAATTAATTTCCTCGCGCAACGGCAAAACAATGGTGAATAACGAAAATTCAATTTTTTTTTTTATCTCGCTATACCGGTTGATTAATTAAAAAAGCGCAGCCTGTTGATTTAGCCAATTGATCGAGCTCCGCTGCCCCCCTCCGACGCGCCCGCTGGCCCGAGGCCAAACTCGCGGCTACTCTCGCGGGGATCCACAGGTGCACAATGCAAGCCCACCCGCCCCTTCCTCGCCCCTGCGAATTCTAGCCGGGCGGTATTGCTGCTGCTCGCGTTTAGGGGAGCGAAGCTTTTTTTTTTGGTTTAATGAAAGAAGTGCGATTGGAAATGGAGGAAATTAATTTGGATTATTTTAGGTAAATTAATACTTCGGGCGGAGTGAGTTTCGGTCGAGTGAATTTGTACGGTTTAAATTGTAGTTTATAGTACCGAAAATTTGTATAAATGCTTTCGATATTTAACTAGTGGTTATTCAATTTAGAGGAACGATAAAAATAGCAATAAAATCTCGTTTCGTATATTCAAATTAGTCAATTTCTGCCGATAATTTTTCCGCTCTTTGGCAATTTTATTACCGAGAAATTAGTTCGTACACACTTTATTACCTCGTAGAACGAGCCGAAACTCTGCGTAAAATAACCCAAAGTGTCTCAATACCCACCGAACCTCTTGCTTATCGCGCAAAATTCGAAACACAAAGCCGAAACCTCGGTCCTCCCCGAAAAACGTCCCTTTTCATATCCTTCCGTCACCCTCGGCGCTTATCCTTGCGCAACAACCGCGGTCGTATCTCTCCGCGCAATACCTGAGCCTCCCCCCGCGCGTATGTATATATATACAGCCGCGTCGAGCGCGGCGCAATAAAGCGCGGCCCGACGTGCGTGCGCCTCGTATAAAACGATTAAAGGTGTTCGACGCCGCGGCGACGACTCTATAAATGCGCCGGGGGTAATTTACGAGCCGGCGCGGCGGCTTCCTTCTCTTTTTTTTCCCCTTTGTCATGGCCTGTTACACCTAGAGCTCTCTGCCTCCATTGTGAGCCGGGGGCAGGAGGAGAGCACCGTTTCGTCACGAGGCTCGGGCGGTCGTATATTATGCGTGGTAGGTGAAGCTGCGTTTCGCGGGAACGGGCCGCTTTTCCCGCAAGGCACAAAGAGCCGCGATGAGTGGGCGCGGCTCGGGGGGCTTGCTTTTTCGGCTTTTCTTCCGAGCGATGGTCGCTCTCGATTGTTGGCTTTTCGTTTTTTTTTTTTTGAGTGGAAGGCGCCCGAGTGACGGAGGGAATAGGCTGCGGGGTAATTTGCGGTTCTTTCGGTGAACGAAGTTAATTCTGTGCATTATAGTAAATTACTTTTAATAAACGCATCGAGCAAATTATACATCGGGATTTGATCCTTTTGGTAAAATATAAAATTGCGCGACAATAATAATTTTACGCCACACTGCCTACTTACTCGATAAGCCTGTTAAAAAAAAAATTTAGATCAATAACAAAAAAAAAACTAAGGACAGAAATCGTCTACAGTTACAATACACCACATCTCACTGGAACATTGTCCTATTGGCAAGCGCATTCTATTTTCTTCGACTCCTTAATAGCTCGCGTCTTAATACCTCCTACCGCCCGCTTCGGTATACATTACACGGTGCAAAGCCCAACATTCGATCGGCTTTCATCCGCCCAGCAGCATAATCGACAATATAATTCCGGCGCGCGGACCCGAGATTCTTTCTCGATATCACCGCGGGCCGATATACCGACACGCAGCGCAGCTCGGCCTGCGTTGCGCAATCGCGTTTCCGTTTCAGCGGCGACGATTGTCCCCCGAGCGCGTCGAGCTCGAGCGCTGTTTAATTGAGTTACGAGACCTGATTAGCCCGGCAATTGCGGGCAATTCCATCCGAGAGCGCGGCTTGTTGATAATTAGGGAAAACGCAGCTCGGCGCGCTGATTGATTTATCGGTTTCGCAATAATGGCCGTGTAATGGTCGTGCGGCCGTTGCGTTGATTGAAGCCTGCGCGCGAAATTGATTGATCGGGGCTGTGAAATCTACCGGCAAGCGGATTGTCATTGTGGCTTGGGCAACTCTAATGGGAATTCGAGTGTGTCCTGCAAATTGATGAAATAATATTGAGTTGTATAGCCGAGTGCGCGTTATTATGATAAGAAGGAGAGTATATATAGAAATTATTATTCGTTGCTTCTTACGAGGATACCGTGAAATTTCGATTACGTTATCCTTTTACGAAGCTACCGGGTATATATGCGCTCACTTACGAATGCAAATGCACCTATGCATATAAACGAAAGAGATGTAAGATTAAAAAAGATTTTTTACGAAATTACTTGGATTATCAAAAGTGAAAGGGTTTAATATTGTCAACCGTGTCATAAACTTTTAAACTAAACAGACAATCAAAAGCACTAATACACTTTCCCTTCCGAAATAAAGGGTACAACCCCTGTGTGCTCGGCACCCTCCCATCGCGAAGGCACGGCCTTATAAAAAAAAAAAAAAAACCAGTAATCCTCGGTAAAGTCTTTAAGAAGACCTGCTCAGAAAGCGATACTCCAAGCTTCGGGCTTGGGCAAAAATCGGGGCGGCGGCGAAGTTTAACCTCCGGCGCGGACGACGCAAAAACTCATGTCAACGTCTCTTGGCCGTGTGAGCATATCGCGCATACATAGAGGGACAATCGGCCGGCTAAACCATACAAAATTGTCCGTGGGCTTAGCTCGCGGATAGAGTATCCTGTTCGTCGCGGCCGGCGCTCGTTCGCGAATCCGATATATGCGAAACTTGAAATTCTCCCGCGAGAGAGACGACGGGAGAGAGATCTTCCGCCGCTCTCCCCCTCTCCCCCCGCGGCAAGAAGAGCCCCGCCGCGCGCCGGCAGACGCACTTATCGAATTACCCTTCGTATATATGGCTCTCTTCGGCCGTTGCGCGCCTCTGGGATAATAACCGACGATCGGAGATTCGCGCGCGCCTGGCTGCTCCTCGTCAAAATATCTTCCTGACTTTCTTTTTCAGCCGTTACGGACTCGACGAGGATATTTGGATTCTGATTTTCGTGGAAAGCGCGATTAATTGGGGGTGTTATTTGATTAGACGAGCTTTGCCCCCTCGCCAGATTAATTGGAAGCGAGATCATTTAACTGGATTGTGCAGCTTTGCGCTACAACTGAAATGAAATTTAATTGATCCTCTTTGTTAAAACAAAACCAATTTTTATCTTCACCTATTTGAAGCATAAACAATCCAGCCCATCGACTAGATTTCCTTCTTAAACGTCCTAATAAACTCGGTACTATCGACGTGCGCTTGTAAACCAGTCTCGAATCACACAATATCCAATTTAAAAAAAAAAAAAGTAACTCGGCACAATAATAAGATACAGCGCCCGAAGAAGCAATAAAGCGTAACCGAATCCCTCGCTTACATTACATAATCTCGCCTCGTCGTGCATCGCTCAGATTCCGTCGAACGAAAGTAACCTGCACGGAGGACTCTCTCTCTCTCTCTCTCGGCAATAATTGGCCTTTTTCCTCCCGCGACACGAGCAGACGTATACACTTACGCTTCGGCCGAGCCTTTTTACAGCGCGACGAGGGACCTTGACTTCTCCCCCGTCGGCCGCCGCCAAGGGGGAAGGAGTGCCGGTACACACAGAAAAATTCGAAGACCGCGTGATTGTATCGCCGCCCGAATTCGGCCGCAGAGCGGGGCATCGAATTCGCGCGCGAGCCGCGTTATTTGGGCCAGGGGTATATCGCCGATCTCAATGACGCTCTCGACTGCGGCTTTTCGCGAGATTTTTTTAACGAGGCGTAACGCGTTGCAGTAAATTGTTACGATGACAATATTTTATAATTAAAAAGTGATCATTGTTGAAGAAAGTCAGCGCTGAATTTTAGGAAATTAAATTAAACAGCCGAATAATGCGCTATTAAAATGCCGGGAAATTCACGGGCCGCTAAATTTAATTTCATTTAATATGCTTGTATTAATTCATGAACGCTCTCCTTCCGTATACATTTGCATAAGATTGCGTGCATCGCAGATGAGTGTACACTATCCGGAATAACGCGGAGCAGCAAAAATTGATGAGAAAACTTTGTATACCTGCGAGGCGAGATTGCCTATTTTAATTTAAATTGAATTTTCCCTGCAAAATGCGTTCAATGTATACGGTTTCTATGTCATTTGTACCTTTTATTAAACAAACCCGCAATGGCGGTCGCTTGTTTGTTTTCATTAAACCGCATATCGAACTCCCTTCGACGCGAACCCTCATTCTGTTACCTGCAAACAACAACGCATTCCCGCCACCAACGCTCGACAACCGACTCGAAACCTCATCTCCCGACAACCTCGTTCCCTGGAAACTCGGTAGCGTCGTCCCGCAGCCTAATCAAGCCCGTCCTCCTTATTAGCATAACCCTTCCGATGCAACCTCGCTGCAGTCTCTCTCTCTCTCTCTCTCTCAGTCTCGGAAAAGCCGCGATATCAGGGCGGTCGCGGGGTGCCGAAATGTCGAACGATCCCCTTCCCAGTCGTCCACCCCCGGGCGACGACGAATCGCCGGGCTGGCTCCGCCCCCCGCGCGCGGCGGGTGCGAGCGAGACGGAGGAGAGCGCAGCGCCTCCTTTCCCTCGTGCGCGATGCAGCCGACACGAGCGGCGCGGCCGGATCGCCCGGCAGTCCGTACGCGAGCGCCGACCGGGCAGCATCTTGTGCACCCACTTCGCTTTACCGCACCGATAGATATTATACATACATTGTCGTTCGCCGATGTGCTGAGGAAGCTGTGTGATATCGGTGCCGGAGGGATCGAGAGACTGAATGAACAAGGACGCGAGAGGGATCATGTCGCGAAAGAGCGCGCGCGGCTGAGCTAGAGTGCTCGCTCGGGGATCGAGAGCTTTCGGATTTTCGCGCCGCCGACGGTGTCCTCGTGGGGTAGAGAGTGCCGAGGATCCCCAGCCCCCGCCGCCGCGATTAGCGCCACCACTTGCCGCCACCGGGAAAAGCGAATTACGGGAACGGCTGATTCCGAAGAGAGGAGCAGAGATGCCCGCGCAGATGATCAACCTGCTCCGGCTGCTGCCGCTGATGCTGCTCGTCGTCCAGGCGAGAGCTAATTGGTGGTGAGTCGATTTTCGAGACGGATCCTAATATTATTTTTCGGTTAATTTGAGGACGGGCTGGTATACTTGACGAGAATGCCAGGTGGATAAAATATTTTTAGTTTACGATGATTTAAAAACGTTCGAGGATATTTGCAGGTTTACGTGGACTTGCCGACGCCGTGGTGTTTAAAAAAATGCATAGCAAACATTCTTGATACGATGCCTATGTTTTGCAGGAGGCAAATCTGCGGTTTCGCGTTCATCGTAATGACTTGCAACAGGTTAATGAACTATTAGTTGCTTGTAAAACGAACAAACGGCATATGGGTATATACGACGATTTCTAAACCGCAGTATTTTTACAGCCGCGTTGTTTAGGCGCGACAGTAAAGGTTTAATGAAGCATTAACGCCGTTTGTCGTATTTATAATGTATGAATAAACATCAATTTTTTACGGCCAAACGAATAGCAAAACCCGACAGTGTAACGTTTCATTGAGATTTAAGAGCGTTTATATTTGCATTTACAGCAAACTACTGATTTCTTTATCGCTTTTTACTTTTTCTTATGCATAAAACTGCCACTTTTTACTACAGTCAAACCATTTAATACGGGGGATTAAGTCGATTGCATAACCATTCGTTAATCAATATTTTGAATTATGTTTTTGTTGTAAATCGAACCTAATCGGCCATTAGTATACCTCTATATTCTCACGGTTTATCACTTATAATCGTATTCAAGGCAAAGAGAAACCATCGTCCATTTTGGCTTCAGCTTATAATTAGCCATAATTCGGATATTTGTATCGGCGTCGTTGCATCAAAATATTCAAGCAAATAAAAAAAAAAAGAGACTCCTAGTTCGGAAATCTTCGAATCGGCTCTTATCTCGCTCCGCCGATCTTCGAATTTGCATTTCATTGCACGCTCTACCGTTACTTAACCGCCGTCAATTTCGCTAAAAGCATCGAAAAGTGTGACTTTTCTTAACGGCCGATAAAAAGAAATTTACTCCGGCAAGAATTAATAGCCCGCTGTAATCCCGATCATTACCATGAAATTAAATTCGCCGCCGCCTGAGAAAAAACGGCATAAAGCTAATTCATTGCTCTCCGTCGAATAAATTTGGCGCGCGAAAATATTCCCTTTTCTCAAACGTTACAAAACTTTTCCCCCAAAAGCTCCGACGAATCCACGCCGATGCGTCACCCTCGGCGAACGAAATGTAAAAAAAAAAAAGAAAAAAATCAGCGAGCGCCGGCACCTTCCCGTGAAAATCGGCGCGGCGCGGATCAAAGCCACCTCCGGGCGTTCGACAGAAGCGCGCCTCCGCTCTCCTCTGACGGGCGTTTTATTTCCGAAAAACTGGTTCCTCTCCTCTCGGCCGCCGATTAATCGAGCGGCACTGCTCTCTCTCTCTCTCTCTCTCTCTCGCACACGGACGCCTGACCCTCCGCGGCTTTTATCGTCTGCCTGCTTAGAGGATTCGCCGCTGGCTTCTCTTCCTAGGTCGCATAGCTCGGCCCGTTTTTTTGTTTGTTTCTTTCCTTCTCGAGCGGAGATGTCTGAGATTGAAGCTCGATGTGGGACTGCGATAGCCGAGAGATGGCTTTTTGTTTGACTTGGTTTCTTTGGATCTCTTCGATTCTGCACGGCGAGGTGCGCGAGGAGAAACGTCGTCATTTCGGTTATTCGAGGTAATTTTATTAATTTCGCGCAAATAATCATCGATCGAATTAAGGAAATTATCGTGCCGGTAAAATGGCAGGAAGCGCAAAATTAACTGTATAATCTGCTTTGAAGAAGGGCAATTAAAATATCTCGTATTTGCTGGAGTATTAAAATGCTAAATTTTTAAAGATATGGAATAGCTTTGCTTTATATTAAATCCCGTTAAACGCATAAGTTTTGCTCGGATTTTCTCAGATATAAAATATTACCCAGACAACTTTTAAATGCAAGCACAATTAATGTATTTGCTTAGGTACTCTGCTGTATCACACGGCATAATTATTTCTTAAATAACGTACAACTTAAGAAATCTGGGGTAATTGAATCCAGATAAGAAATTGAAAATTAGATTCAGGTAAATCCAAGTTATCGCGCGCAATTTGTTTAAAATGCACTAATTTCGCTTATTAAAAACTCCTTAGTTTATCGTTCTCCCATCTTTACGATCTTATCCCGGCGCGAAACGGGATTTTTAGTTTCTTTCCGCCGCTAAACTCTCGTAAAGGCCCCAAATGCGCACGCATTAAAAAAAAAAAAAAAAAAACGCGCCTCGGCGCCGCAATTCCGCACTCCGATAAACTGAATCCGGAGCCCGAAAACCCGTCTCGGAAAAACGTCGGTTCTCTCGCAATAACGCGGACGCGACCGAGATAATTAAAAAGATACGCGCGCGGTGTCTCCGCTCGGCGCAAATTCCCCCTCCCGATCCGCGCGCATCTTAACCCCTTCGGGGCCCCGCGCCAAATCGCCCGATGAAAGGGGCTGCTGCTCTTTGTTATATCCGCGATAAGGCCGCCTCGGAATACAACTCCGCGCTGAGTAATTAATGCAATGACAGGGGTAATTGAGCGGGCTCTCCGCAGGCATCGCCGGCGATCGCAGATAGGCAGAGCGGGCTCTTTAATCTCGGCGCTGTTTTCGTTTCGCGCCAGCCGTCGCTCTTCTCCTCTTGCGCTTCTTAGCCGCGACGCCGGATTTAAGTAGATTGGATGAAAGAAGCGCACTGAGAGCGACTGTGTATATCGTAATGGGCTCTCGCTCTGCTTATTTTCGCCCGGCCGATTTGGCTTTTGAGGAAAGCGCGGCTCGCGTTCCGCGTTACTTTGCGCGGCTTCAAGGTTTTTGCGGCTTCGCGGGGTTATTAATGAAATTAGGTTTAATGACCGGGCTTTTTTTTCCCCGAGATTTCGATTTTAAAGAGCCGACTGTTTGTTTTTTCTTTCGGGATAGAAAAAGGTTCGAGTGAAAAAAGTTACTTAGCAATCAGCGTAAATTGAACTTGCTCAACGCGTACCGATTTTTCGATTGAGAAACGTCAATTTGCCATTGTTTTAAAAGAAGCAAAATTAGCCCCTCATCTCGTGAATTATACAGGCGAAACTCCGCGGAGCGGCGTATCATTTTGACCTTCCGACACGTTTGCTCAATGTTCCGAGTCTAATAATTTCGTATGAAAGGCCGAACAAAAGCTACTTACAAAATAATAAATCGCTCGCCAGAGCACCGGGCTATTCGTCGTCGAATGATTTAACGTTCGCTCGGCGACTGCTCCGCGAACATTTCGAACTAATAAATTAGCCGCGTCGAAGCTGTTTGCGCGCGTTAACTCTTATAATTTATCGGGCAACACGCGTGCATGCCGAACGCGGTGTTTAAAAATATTATAAATTATTATCGCCGCGTATTAAATTCTAATCGCGCAGGATCGATCGCTAATGTATTTTGTGCTCGATATGTAATATAAACGCTGCTAACTGGTGCCAATTATGCACGCACAATATTCGGATTTTTTATATCCTACGTGAGATTTGGAAATTTATGTTTATCGAAGGAAAGATAAGTAAATTTCTTGCGAGTAATCAAGCGATTAATACGCAAACTGTTTCTCTCGTAAGAATGAACTTGTACGATAATCTCGGCCCAGCAGACAGTAAAATAATAATGTACATAGGTACTGTCAATCCGAACCAAAACAGTTACTCGATCGCAGACGAATAAAGCCTCGCTCGGCCTCGCTCGGCGATCTCGAAAATAAGCAATTCCGTTAGCGGGCATCGCCGGTATTCCGTAAAAAAGTCAGCGCTCTCTCTCTCTCTCTCTCTCCTTCCACCAGCAGCATCTCCAAACGACGCGACCAGGTGCGGCCATTGAAGTCGCGAAAGCCGACTCACACACGCCGCCGCGCCATTTTACCCCTCCGCGCGGTGCGCGCTTTCCCGCTGGGGCGCCGATCGTTTTCTGCGTCGCGACGCCCATTATTATCGTCCCCGGCGCTTTAAAGAAAGAGAAAAAAGAGAGAGAGAGAGAGAGAGAGAGAGAGAGAACCCGCCGCCGCTCGTAAAAACTGACCGTAACTCAGTGAGCGAAGGGCCGAAAATGTGGGACCTCGGGCCGAGACGAGCGCGCGGGGCTATAAAGTGCGAATGCGTGAATGGAAGCGGCACGACGGACGGGGGAAAGATGCGAGCGGGAGAGAGATTCGAGGGACTTCGATGGGAGATCCGAGCGGACGCCGAGCGTGAGGAATGCCTTCCGGAAGGTTTTTTTTTTTTTTTAAGGAGGGGCCATTTGCCTTTCGAGCGCAGATCGCGGCTCGAGGCGCAAGTATCAACAAGTACATCGCGGAATATGTTGGATTGTTGCAGTCACGGACTTCCTTTCAGGCCGGGATGTAGGTTTTTGCCCGCTTCTTTGTCTACCTTTACGATCTGGCAACTGGCAGATTCTTTTTGTACACTCTTTACGATTAATCGTAAAATTTTGTTTCTTATTTTAATCAACGATGCGCGGTTGCTTTCACTTTATTTTATTCGCCGCTTTCAATTGAGCCATTGAGACGGCGTGAATGGATGGTACTTTTTTCTTTTGTATATGGCACCGTGATTTCTACGAGGGGCTTGGAAAATTGCAATTGAATTTTAGTTAAATTCACTGAGAAGATCATGTTGGGAGCAAATCAGATAAAAAATTGTGATAAGTGACATTGATATAATCTGGCTTACAAGCTTAATTGTACAAGATTTACGAGTTTCAATAAAAATTGAACGCAGCCGTATACAATACCTTAGTCAGAGAGGTCAATTTAAAATATTAGTTTTAAAACTGTGGCAAACAGTGATTTTGTGGTTTAGCCCAACGGACGTTCATCAACTATGACTCACCGTTAAATTATCAATCCTAAAATTTTAAGTGCTACGAAATTACCTCGAAACAAAAAAAATTAAAACAGCGCCCGCACTTTAACATACCGTACATAACGTTTCCCCATTTAGATTAACTCTCCTCTCCGGGACGAGTCGGATAAATGCCGCTTTTTTTTTTTACAGCGCTTCGGTCGTAACGAACAAGGCGTCATAACTGTACAGCGCGCTCATCACCTCGGGCTCGCATTTTCCCCCCGAGCGGCCGTTAACGTTTCCCAATAACGCTTCCCCGCCGAGCCAAGGAGCTGCCGCGAAAGATAATGTAAACACGCGGGTCTAAACGGAAAGCGCCGACTGCGCGAACAGAAAGAGACGTTAATAAACGGGTTTATTAAGCGCGCGGCGCGCGAAACGGTCTCTCCCTCCCTTCCCTCGCATTATGATTACGCGCGGCGAGGAGCCTTTACGAGGACGATTAAAAATCGCGCCTGCACACACCTTTTTTCATCTCTCTCTCTCTCTCTCTCGCTTGCGGATTACGCGCGCATAACCGCTAAGCTGCCTTTATCAAAAGAGAAGCCGTAAAGTGTTGTACGCGGGAGTCGGCTCGCCGCGGGAGGATTCTGCGATTGATCACCGGGAGGCGCGGAAACGTTGATTTCTGCAATAAGGTAGCGAGGAGAGCGCGGGTGTTTTTACGAGAGCGGTCCGCGATCGACTTGCATTTTAATGAGGGTGATTATTGGTGGTTGTACGGCTGGAGTCGCGGTAATCGCGGTGATTGCAATTAGGTCCTGCACGCTCGCGATAAACGCTTCATTACGGTTGCAGTTTCAAGCTGTTTACGGTCTGGCATTAAGCTGGGAAAGCTTGCTCGAAAAATTCTAAGCACTACTTTAGATTAGATATAAACATGTTTGTTTTATACTTGCTGAATCAATGTTTTTATTTTGGATAAGGGGTTACACGGACGTTAGGATGTGCATAACATCGTTTATTACGATTCGATAAAAAAAAAAAAAAAGAACCGACCGAGTTGCTTAAAATTCTTCCAGCCGACGAGAAATTACTCAATCAAGGCCAGAGTCGTCAACGTGCACTTGCAACTAAATTGATCCGTTCGTGTACGCGAGCTACAATAACTCCCCGAGTCACCTTTCCAATCCGCGAGCTTCGCTCGCCGTATTATACCCCAAAAATAACTTAAAAACGAATTGCCCGGTAAAAACGGTATTTACGTTGGCCCGACATGCACGGCCGCGGGCGCATTAAAGCCCCCCCTTTGCGCCCGCAAACGAATTCGCGCGAGGGGGGGAAAGACGTCATCGGCAATTGTAAAATGTGGAGCACAGCGGAGAGTACAGCCGAGACTCGCGCTGCTCGTTAAGGTCACTCTCGGGAGAGCTGCGAGACGCTACGGGAAGGATGTAAACACTTATATTTTAAGGCGGCGTAATAGCCGTACGCCGCTGCAGCGTCTAAGCCCGAGCTGCGTCAAATTGTTATGGCTCTCCGGCGAAATGCGCCTAATCGCCTTAGTCGCGAAATTTAGATTTATAACGGGGTAAAGCGACCCGAGGCGCTCTCGGGCCGAGAGCGGGAATTGTTGGGATAGAGACGTTGCCGGTTATAAAGGCTGGTGAACGCTGCCGCGGCTGCTGTTCGCGATACTGCTTCGAAAGCTCTTTCAATCTTAATTTAGAAATAATATGTTTCTCAATCGCGGTTATTAAAAAGCGACTGTTGAAAAAATTTATATTTTAAATGCAGTAAGCTCTCGAAAAGTCCTCTACCAGAACCGAGCTGTTTAGCAATTTTAACTGCAGTCTCAACCTTACTAATCCGCGCTATTCCCGCAACAGAATGAAATTCTACTCCAGAGAGCAGAATATCTCTCTGCCTTCATCCGGACGCTTGCGGGTTTTCAGGGCGGCCAGAGAGTTTTTACACCGGGCCGCTTCTGGACCGCGTTCGCATACCTACGCTCTCGCGGGGCTCTTCGCGCGCGTATTTTTGGCGTCACTTCGCCGACGTGCAGGCCGCGGGCTTATACACGTTTCCCGCGAGCGCTTGGCTTTTCCGGCGCGCATAAATAGAGGGAAACGAACGGGCCTTATCCGATCCGCGATCGCTGCCTCGCGGCTCTTGATTTGTGGACGAGTCCGAAGGATGTTTTGGAGAGCCGATTTATTCGATTATTAAGGTAATTTGCCTTACGCGGCTGGGAAAGTGGAAGAATCTCGAGGAAGCTCTGGGAGAAAATTGCTTGGGCTCAAAAATTCACGCTGATTTACGAGATAATAAAATCAAGCAGTACTTTTATTTTTTGAGTTTAAATGCCGATTTAAGTAGGGAAAGTTAATTAAAAGTTGGTAAGCTTCTGCACTTTCGTGACTCGAGCGTTAATTAATTAAGATTCGATTTACAGTAAATTAGTCTATTACACAGTTTTACAAGGGATCGTTTATGAACCGGACGGTTGTTCGAACGTAAATTAAAAAAAAAAAATACGATGCACACTCCGAATCGATATCTCTAAGGTTCTATTTAAAAAAAAAAAAAAGAAACGCGGCAGCTGGCTCAATTTTTATTACCCCGATCATAAAAGCGGTGATAGCCTATAAAACCTTTTATTAGGCCTTTCATAAGGCATTTATTTGAACTTCCATGACTAACGCCGTACTTGTACGAGCGCGAAACTTTGATGCAAGCTTGTAAAATAGCTCTTATACTCGTCCCTTTGAAACTGAAAAAAGGAAGGGATATAGGAGCGAACAAAGCTAATGCCCCTTTACAGCGTGCGAGCATAAAATCGACGAAAATTTACGAAAAGGAGTCGTTAAAGTTTTTATAATTCTTGCTTTATGCCCCGAAGTGGAGAGAAGCTGATATAAATAATAAATGTCCGGACGTTTTATTGTTTTTTCTCTTTCTTTTTTCGATTCCGAGCCACTCAGCCTTTATGTAATCTTTAATGTTTTACTTCTTTTCATGTGAATCAAAACATGTGCTTCATTTTAAAAACGTACATTACTGTTAATGTACATTATTCAACGTTTTATCATTAAAAAACCAGTTAAACCTCCGTCCAAAACAGTTATTTCACCAACACCAAAACCCTCTCCCCATAAATCTTGCCCGATTCTCGCAAAGAATGTCAAACGTAACGAGGGCGCGAAGCGAAAAATGTCTCCAGCCTCCATTCAATTTCCAACGAATGCAAAACTAAACAAATCCCCCGGCGAACACCCCCGGATACTTATTAATCCGTTTATTTATAAACGAAGGCAGGCAGCCAAGTAAGCGGCGGGGCGCAACGCAAACACATCCGGATCGCGGCGCTCCGGAAAATCCTCCGCCGACGTTTACGATCTAAACGTTTGGGGAGGGGGGGAGAAAAAAGGCTTCGGGCCGCGCGCGAGATTAGAGCAATTCGAGTTTACGGCCTGCTGCTGCTGCACGCATCTCCGGGCTGCGTCATTTGTGATCCTTAACTCGCTCCCCTTATCGTCGTCCGACGGTGCTTCAGGTCTTTTCTTAGCTCTCGCGGTTCCCGTTTCGTTGCGCCGAGCGTTCGCGCGAGGCGCCTCTCTCTCTCCCTCTCCTTTGGCGCGATGGCCCGGCAAAGGATAATCTTGTTATTCTCCGCGGCGATCTTTAAAAAACGCTTTTTCGAGTCGAGTGCAGCCTTCTGGGAAACGGCTGTTTGGTGGCGCGAGTAGGAGAGTGGGTTTGTTTAAGAAAATTTCAGTGTTTTAGTAATTAAGTTTTGGGGTTGGACGCCGCGCAAGAGGAAAAAAAATGTACGTTCTAGGAGTGCATTTGTAAACACTAAATTGAAACATTCCAAAATAATCGAAGCCAATTCCGTAAAAAGTGAGCTTCATCATTTCAGTGAGCTGCGTCAAAAACTCATCAGCCTCGGCTCCGTCAAAGCAAACGACACCGAATACTTCTAATGCACACATTAATCTTCCCGCGGCAAGGTGCGATCATCCAGGATGACGAGCTCGAGAAAAAAGTATCGAGTCGAATCGTCCAGCATCTTCCTCCCGTCCATCTTGTACGCACCTCGTCGCGCGTAATAAACGGCAATTTTCGCGGAAGTGTCGCTTCTGGGAAGGCCGCGGCGTCTCGGGTCGCGCGAAACTTTCTTCCATCATCGGCGCGTAATGATACGTTGGCCGACCTCTCTCTCTCTCTCTCTCCGGCCGGGCGCCACTCTCCGAAGCAAAGGGCGCCCGGAGTTCTCTTTTATGACATTATTAGCGCGCCGTTTCTTGTGCGCGCCGAGCGGAGATTTCTCGTCTTCGTTGTAGAGGAACAGGATGCTACCGCCGCGCCGCCGCCGCTGCTGATTCATTAAGAGGCATTAAGGATTTCTTTTATGAACAGCGCCGATCGGGCCTTTGGAATTCTTGCCTCCGTTGTAATTTTTATAAGCGCTCCTTAGAATCTGCTCCTTAAATTGTACACAGTTCTCTCTGATCTCAAGGACTAGATTTGCTTTGTAAACGAAGAAGAAATTTATTTATATAAAGTATTCTACTGAATTTTCGACCTAAACATAATAGACAGCACAAGTACGCCGCCTTCTACGTCCAATTTCGTCTATATTCATCCTCTGTAAGAAAAAAACTCGGATAAAATATACAAACAGGAGCGGAAAGCCGACCCCACCGAGTACATCGTACATAAATCTCGGAAGAATTCGCAAATCCGGCCGCCTCGTCGCGTCGGATTCGCGTGGAAATTCAAAAATTGCTCGGCCGCGTAACAAGTTTTCTCCCCCAAGGTAATTCCTCGCCGCCGATATCCGTATTATATAGGCCTCCTCCCGTCGATGGATGAAAAAAAGGAAGCGGGCTGACGGAGAGAGAAAGGGAGGCAGAGAGAGAGAGCTTTTAGAGGCCCATGGGGTAATGGCGGGCGCGGCCGCCCCCCTCGAAATACGTCTTTTTTTTACGATAGCGCAAGATGGCGTGACCGTATAATATATATTACGGGACACTTTATGTTATTCTTGCGCGGGAGCCGGAGAAAGGAAACGATGCCGATGGGGTATGGGACGCCGGGCCGATATAATACGCGCGAGAGGCTTTTTATCGGGAGGTAGTTTAATAGGTGGAGGCCGTTTCCTCCTCGGTCCCCCGGGATTTTTAGATGCGCGCGAAGGAGGGAACAGCGACGTTGTTGTTTTCGGTCCCTTAAAAATCTGGAAAAACTTAATAAACTGTTGGAATGATTAATTATCAAGTCTCGTTGCATTGACGTGTTTTCGAAGCAACTTTTTTTAACGACCAAACGATATATATAGACTGCGATGTAAATTGCACTTTGCAAGACGTAAACTTTATCGCCAAATTTATCCCTAACTCCTCTTGACACGCGTTAAAAAGGCCACGTACATGCCGACACAACGTACTCTCACCTTCCCGCTTGCCAGCCACGTGCACTTTCTCTCCTTCCTACATGCTTCCCTCTAAAAAGGCAGGCCGACGCTCTCTTTTATTGCCCGGCACGGCTAGCCGCACATCCATAAGCTCAAACGGCCGAGAGAGTCGCACCGGAGAGTCGAATCGAAGGCATTTACGATCGCGGTGAATCATCTCTCTCCCGAAAATAAGGTTTTTCTCTAATAGCGAGGGGGGGAAAGAAGCGTATACACGGTATACGCGTACAAGCGGCAGTGGTTGTATATTGCGTAATTGCCGTGTAGCCGGCGCGCGCCAGACTTTTAACCCCTCGGGCCCCTCTCGCAGCAGCGGCAAAAGTGTATATATATCTTCTCCCGGCTCCTGCGCCGCTGCAGGGTGAACGCCCGGATATTGGGCTCTAATCTACAGTAAATTTACGAACGGTCAGCGCGCCGGGGACTCGGTCGATTTTCGAGTTTCTTATAACACCAGTGGCGACTTTTCTCTTCGCGATGTGCACCATTTTCTAATATAGACACTGTTTTACGGGCGGCTGGGAATTTTTAACCTCCGCGCGAAGGAATTGAAAACGTCGAGGATTTATTTCGAGAGCCGCAATGAAAGAGCGAACATCTTCAGTTTTCCCTTCCCCCGCGCATTCCTCTCGTTCTTGGGTTACCGAATCGGCCGTTAATATCGCGCGGAGATTACGGCACACTCGTCTCTTTCCCACACACACCGGCAGCGGCGGCAGCCCCCGTCGTCGAATTTACGGGCCTGATTGCGCGTTATCGTACGTTTCCTTTAATTAAAACGCTAAAAATATATACACGCCGAGCGAGAGCGTCCTTTTTTTTTTTCGAGTACACCGCATCGCCCTCCGCGGGCAGTTAACCTTTTATTTTTACGAGGCCCCCTCTTTGTCGCGGGGCTTTCCGCGTTTTTCAACTGCTGCACTCGGCTTTTCTTATCGGGGCCCGGTATGGGGAACTTGATGCCGCGTTAATTATGATAATTCGGCGCACGGAGTTTCTGCCGCGGTAACGATTATCGTTTTCGACTATTACGAGAGTTAGCTTTTTTTTTAATGCGGCTTAATACGCGCGCACTTTTGGAAATAACGAGGATGTATTTCTTGGTACATAATGATAAAGCTTACTTGGGGGAATAATGTTAAACATGCATAATTTTGTTGAGCTGAGTTTATTATACTTATCTTCTTGGAGACAGTTTGAAACTTTTAGTTATAAAGTATAATTAAAATCAAATACTTCGAGATCTCTTTTTTTTCAAGTATTCTTTCATAATTAAAAATAAAAAAAAAACATTCTCATAAATAACCTTAATTCCACAATTCAAACCATATCCTCAAAATTTAGCTCGCTTCAAGCCGGACCGTCTCTCGCGATCCCGGCCGGCGAAAACCTCGAGACCAAAGAATCTCAGCAGCGAAAGAAGAAGAAGAAGCAGCCTCGCCTTTCGTCTTTCGTCGCGGTCTATACGTCATCGTCGGATGACGATGCCTCGGCGATTTCGTTCCGCTCTTGGGCTTTCGCTCGCGCCGGAACGTTCCCGCACGCAGACTAATAGTGTTCTCGCCGAGGAGAAGAAGCTGCCGACTGGAAGGAGAGAGAAAGAGAGAGAAAAGGGCTGTAGCCGAGATAGAGAGAGGAAGATTGATTTAATGAGCTGGGATTTTTTAAGCCGATCGTCACGTTTCGAGGATTTTCGGAGGAGGCCGAGATTGGCCGAGCTGGAATTTTGAGGAGGCGTTGAGTTACAAAGGCTTGCCGAAATGGTTTTTTAATTTTTGCCTCGACGACATAGTATTAGATTCTTTTTGAGACGAACGCAAAATTTATTTAACCGAGACGAAGCAGAAGAACAGGAAGAAGACTGTAAAGATGGCAAATAAGTGTTAGAACGAGATGGATAGGAGCGATGACAAAATGCTGATATACATAACGACGTCTTACTCTTACGCTCCTTCTTTTTGCTTCGATCTCTCTTGTATGCTTGAATAGAGTCGTTTCTTAACAGACATTACGGCGCATTGATCCTGCTGTTTATTGAAGACTATTCGAAATAGTTGTTGAATTTTAACAATTCCGATCTTCAATTAATAATACATTTTTATTGTACATTGGCCTGTATTTTATTTCTTGCATATTAGACAGCAGAGTTTTAGAACAGCTGCTGTTGCTTCTTTTATCTTTTTCACTAAAAAATGTAAATTAAAGCGTGAAAAACAGGGCGCCGCCGCAATTTCCAGGAAAGCCAAAAGGAATTTTGAAAAATTGGAGCGAAAGAAGACGTCGGAGGCGTTCCAAAGGCGCGTCAGCCTTATTTTAAATCCAGCAGAGTCTACGGGGCCTTTTGTCCTTGGACTCTTCAACTTTAGTTCGCCGGAGGCTCGGACGAAAGTGTCCCCACGGAGCGTTTGCTCTTCGCAGATAGGCTCAAGAGCGCGAGGAGACGAATTTTGCCACCTTCGTAGTCTTTGAAGCTGGGCGCAAACAATTTCCTCGCGCCTCCGTCGCCCCGCGCACGAATTCTACAAATACACTGCACCGAGATCAAAGCCTTCCTTTTCGTTATTTCTCTCAATACCGGCCATTGTAAATTTCAAACATTCGAGCGCCCGACGACTCTATATAAACGTTCGTTAAACTATTTATAAAACTGAATTCCCCGCCTGAACGGGCACTAAAAACTCCTCTCCCCCCCTCGTCGATATAAAGCCCGAATCAAAAAGCGTTTTACGCGCCGCTAAAACCGACCAAAAAAAAAATGTCGCGTCCTCTTCAAACATCCTCTTTCACTTAGGCCATATCGACTCGGCGATAAGCGCCGTCGGCTCTCCTCCGCGGCGGCGCCTCTAACCCACTCAGTCGAGGCAGGAAAGAGCGCGTCAACGGGTTACCGGGCGATCCTCCCACTACTCGGGATGTCCATTAATCATCTTTGGGGGGGGCCTTTGTGCGCCGCGCGGGGAAACTGGCTTTTCTCCCGCTGCTCTCTCTCTCTCTCGGCACCTTTGCTCCTCGCCGAGCACCTGCCGCACGCTTCTCGGAGCTACTGCCGCCGAATTTCCCCTTTGTTCCGGCGGGGGCTTAAGATTTTTGATCGCTTCGGGACGCAAGGTGGGATAATGGGAGAGCGAGAAGATTTTTAAAGGGAGGCGCGAGAAGTTGCGTCGTTTAGGAAGATTGGACGATACCTGGCGCCCTGGATGGCCGTTTTCGCTAAAGTGCCGCCGAGAAAAACTCGAGAGAAGAAGGTCTTTTTAATACTAAGGTTTTGTGAATGGATGAAAAAATATTGCACAGAATGCGTTATGTCAATATGTATTATATATTTAAAAAAATTGTGCAATATATTCGACGTGATTAATCTCACAGTTAATTAATGTAATATTGCAGGAAATCGCTGCAAGGAATTAGCGTATGTATCCAGTTACTTAAGATAAAGTTAACGCGCACTTCAACGGCTAAAGCCACGGCAAAACAGCTCAATTTATTACAGCGATGTATTGATCAAAGATTGTCATAATGCCGTATACGAGGAGAAAATCTAAGCTTTATTTATCGCCCACTATATAACTCGTGTCGACAAAAAGCGTACGCGCAAAGTAAATACCAAAGTAATCTTACGCAACTGCATTAATCATTCATTGCCGCCCGGTTTGCGTGCCGCGAATAATGCATGCATTTTTTTTTCTCCAAACGCCGCAGAAAAACGTATTACGGAGAGAAACGAAATGTGGAGTAAAAAACGCGCGGAAGGAGAGAACGAAAAAAAATTGCAGCACCGCACCGCGGTGGAAGGAGAGAGAGAGAGAGAGAGAGCGAGAGAAACGGAGGAACGAGAGAAAGAAATATGGGGCGAACGGAGCGGGCCAATTATTACCTTTACAATGGCCAAGTTTTTCCGGAAGAACAAAGACGGGGGGGCTTACTCTTTCTCGCAGCGGCGGCCCCGGTAAGAGCATCTATTTACGAAACAATAAATTACACTCAAAACCGCGAGCGACTCTTTGTATCGCTCCGCGATACCTAATTGGCTCTCTCTCTCTCTCTCTCTCCCTCTACGCGCTTTCCGCCACTCCTTTCTTTTCGCATGCGGCTGCTTTTATCGAATAAATGACGAAACGGAAGAGAGAGAGAGAGAGGAGGAGAGGAAAAAAATGACGATTTTTGTGCGAGCGAAGAAAGAAGCGGTATTTCGGGGCGCCTCGGGTGGTCCTACGCGGAGTTTCGTAATAAGGAGCGATTTCGAGGATGGGGTTTTTGTGTGTCTTTTGATTATCGGTTGAGAAATTGATTTCGGCTCGGGAGCTACTACAAAAGCGTTTTAAGATCCGAACCGAGTGGAATTCTCACTTTTCATTCTTCCGATCACGACGGACCACGAAAGTGTTAATGGAGAAAGCAGAATGACCAGCTTACAATTGAATATTTAGAAATCACAAAAAATTTCAAGCTTCTCTTTACGCTCATCTCTCAATTCTCCGTCTCGTTTCCCGTGCAAAATAAATCCCCGGCACTTCCTGAAATATCAATGCGGCAATCATTTGTTCCCCGATCGAGCGCGCTGCGTCAAGCCTCTCTCCCGAGAGCGGGGAAAAAGCCGCGAGCGCGCGGAAACATATACGTTCCGGCCGTCGGATTGAATTATCGCCGCGGCTCGACTTCTCGGCACTTGGCGCTCGGCCGTAACTCACGAGAGAGTCCCGCACTGCAGAAACGAACCTCGACAGGATCTCCACTCCGCAATCGATCCTGGGAAGTGTTTGCTCGAGAGCGAGCTGCGAGAGTCACCGGCCGTTTTGCGATAAGGCCGCGGAGATTATCTCTCGGAGATTGGAGGAGGAGGTGTTTAGCGAGAGTTTTGGGTTGGCTTGGTGGTGTATTATCTTTTGACGCTTTTTTCGGCTGGCTGCGCAAAAGTGCGTTTCTCTATCCGTTTCAGTAGATAAATCAGATTAAATCCATACGAAAGAATCAGTTGATTAAATTAAATACGTCAATTAATTTAAATTTACATTCTAACGCCGCGAAACTTCCAAGGCTAAACCACCAATAGACGGTATATCCAAAAAATTCAGCCAAACGATCAAAAAAATATCCCAAACGCCCACCTCCGAAAACTCAAAACGTCGCCCTTTCCCACACCGGATGTCAAACAAAAAATCGTCGAAAAAAATAAAGAAAGAAAGAGCGAACGATCGCTTAACGGGGCGCGCATGCAGTCGCATATATAGCCTCTCTCTCCGCGCCTCGACGTCCTATCTCCGAAACACACTTGTTGAACGCGTGGTTTATCTACGCCCATAGATCACCGCGAGTGCAGCACCCCCCCTCCTCCCGCTCGGCGCAGCCACCACCACCACCGCCGCCGCCGCCACCCCCGCGATGCCGCGGCGACACGGCCCGTTCGCGCCGCGCGCTTTTCCCGATTTTTCTCCGTGTGCTATCGCCCGTTTGTCGCGTCTCTCGATCCGTCCTTTGTTTGCTGCTGGAGCTTCTCGATGTGCGCTCTGCGGGTCTCGCTCGCGATCGAACCGTTTGGTGTTTTCGTTTCTTATTCAATTGGGCTCTATTGATTGAATTTAAATTGGTTATCTAATGCTCGTTTATTTGGTTCGTTCGGCGTAGGTTATTATTTTAATCGAGGACTTTAATTGAATTTTCTGTCGAGCGTAATTCGCTTTAAAAACAAAAGCAATTAGCTGCTGCGCCCCTCGAGAAAATGCACGCGAACCATAAACGTCTGAATATAACAAAAAAGTATTATAAAAACAGTCTCTGTTTCTCGCGGCAAATCGTTAAATTTACTTCCCCGCCTCGTGCTTCATCCTCCTCGGAAACTCGTATTCTTGATTTCCGGCTGCTCAACAACGCGCGAGAATTCTCGCCTCACTTCTCGAGTCACGCATCAAGCCGTCGCAAGCTTTATTTAAGCGAGAGAGAGAGGTTGCGGTCGCTGCGCAGTTTTCTTCGGGGGTTATTTATCTCGGCACTCTTGCCCCGGGAACGAGACGCGTCGATTCGCAGCGTGCGTCCCGATGTTTAAATTTAATTTAAAGCACCGCGGGCTGTATAATTTTCGCAATCGGAGCTGAAAAGTGCCCGGTTGAAAATGATTCTGTTTGCTCGGTAAATACTCGGCGCGCGATGCTCGGGCGTAAATACACGGGGATCGAACGTGCGGGGCTGTGCGTGCGAGGCAAAAAATTGATTGCACGCCGCCGCGCGAGGCTGTTGGTTTTCCTGCGATACTTTCAATCATCGGTGTCATAAGTGTCGATGCCGCAGAAAATTACCGTGCTCGTGCAGTAAGTGAAATTGAAACCGAGTACGCGAAGAACATGGTATTTTTATATTAATTAAAATTATGATAAACTTTAAACGCAACGTTGATGCAAACTTGACTTGTCGTCAGGTTGCATTCACCCCAAACTGACAATACAGCCATTTACTCCAAAGTGTGCAAAAAAAAATCCACTCGCGACAATAATAAAAAAAAAAAAAAAAATAATAATAATCAAAAGAAACTCGACGGCGCAGTTTACGCGGACCGACGTCGAATCCTCGCTGCCTTTGTCCGTTCAGCCCCCCTTTCGCTGCGCGAAAGTGCGCGCATTTAGTCGAGTTCGCCGCGCGGCTAATTCGCGGGGAAAAGAATAACCTCTCTCTCTCTCTCTCTCTCTCTCTCTCTCTCTCTCCACCCTCGCAGTCGTGTCGCGTTTTAGAAAAAAAGGCGCCGCGGAAAACAGAGGGGGGAGAAAAGAAAAAGTCAGCGCGGCGCGCGGGGCGATGGAGCGCGGAATGTAGTTCAAGGAAGATAGAGATACGAGCCAGGACTCGCGGGGGAAAGAGAGAGAGACGAGGGGGGCTATTCACGCTCCGGATAATAACCGAGTGCCGAGGCGATTCTTACAAAAGGCGTCTGAATGAGACCCGGAAACTCCTCGCCTTTCACGCGGACAGAGCGCGCGGCGAAGAAGCGGAGAAGAAGAGGAAGGAGGAGGCCCAAGCGGTCGAGGGAGAAGTAAGCCACACGGCGCGTAAAACGCCTCTCTCCCGTTCCTCTCCGCGCTGTATGCAAGCTCCGGCGCGAGGGTGTAGCGTTTTCTTCGCGCGCTTTTCACTCGGAGCTGCACACTGACAGCTCTCTCTCTCCCTCTCTCTCTCTTTATCCGAAGCCGCGACTCATTAGCTTAAAAAATTTTTTTCATTCCGAGCGAGAGCGAGTCTTGTAGGACGGTGCACTTGGCGAGAGGCGATTGTTGCCGGATTTTAGCGGGGAGGAGGAGGTGCTTTTTTGTCAATCGATTAGTTGCTGGTTTTTTTTTAGGCTTTAACGAACCAACGCGGTTCGTGAATAATTACAACTTTAGATTGGCTATTCGTGCGGATAGTTTACATTATTAGAAACTACTGATGTTTTTTCAAAAATTTTAAAAGGAAAAAGCCACCCCTTCGATTAGGATAAAAGCTCGGGTGGCTGTAGAAACAATGGCCGTAACGAGCTGTACTTGCGGCAAGAAAGCTTTTTAACTTTCACCTGCATTTCGGGCAAATCGACAAGTCGACGCTCGGGGAAAGCCTCCGATTCATCAATAATTCAGCAGAGCGCGAGCCTCGAGCTCGCAGCACGAAATCTCGCACCTCTCTCTCTCCGTCTCCTTTTCATTCGGTCGAGCCATACAGACCGACACACACTTCTACGTATTCCCCCTCTTTATCTCTCTCTCTCTCTCTCTCGTCTACACGAGTCCAGAGCACACAAGTCGAGGGGTCTGCCTCTGCGGCCGGGGGTTAGTTTTAATCCGCAAAAACCCCCGATGTATCGAAAAAAAAGGCTGACGGCTGCGGCGGCGGCGGCGGCGGCGGCGATCTCGTTACTTTAAGAGGGCCTAATTTACGGCGGGAAACTGGAGCCGATGGCGCGGAAGGAGAGAAAAGCCTTCGCCGAGGGATGCACGCCGCTTGCGATATTATTATACGCTCGTTGCTCTCGCTCGCGCAACGAATAACGCCGAGAGGGGCGATGTGCGCGCCGCGCGCACGCCGCCGGTGAGCTCGAGATTCCCCTTTTGTCTAGCGAGAGCTGCGGGTTTGTTACCTCGTCGAGATGGCTCCCGATTGCGATTTGGAGAACCAGTTTTTTTTTTTTGACTCGGCTCGTTACCGCCTCGGTCTGTTAATTGAGAAACTCGAGTCTGGTACGGTTTTTTTTTTGAAATTTTTTTGTTAGCTCTGTCGCTGTTTTTTGTAATATCGTCGAAGTATAAGATTTGTACCGATTAACGCCACTCGCAATTCTTCATTTCAAGAGCTTGTAAAAAAATTCAAAAGCCAAAAAACTCCCTCGCCGCCTCGGAAACGGAGCGTATCGCGAGGTGGGACGCCGCACTCGTCGGCGGTCGGCACTCCGTTTGTATGAAGCGCGCGGGGCCGTCAAAAGTGAATGGCGCGCGATGAGGAGAGAGAGAGAGAAGAAAACGAGCGCAGCGCGGCCGCTGCCGCGGCGGGACATTCGGAATCGGAAATGAATTTAACATGAAAGCCGGGCCCGCCGACGGCGCGGCGGCTCGATGGAAAAAAAAGAGCGCCGCGATAATGACGGCCGGCTGTCGCCTCTGCATTATTCAGCCGCGGCGAAAGAGAGAGAGAGAGAGAGAGAGGCGCAGAAAACGGAATGACTGCGCCGCGGCCAAGGATACGGACTGAGGAGGAAGAATCGGACCGCAATTCGAGCTTGAAAGAAAGCCGAGGGTCGCGTGCCCGCAGTCCGCTCGACTCTCTCTCTCTCTCTCTCTCTCTCTCTCTGCGACGCGGCTCTTTGCGAGCTTTTGGCAAGTGCATCGAGTTACTCAACTTTCTCATACTCAACTTTTACGGTTATTGTTGCTAATCATTGCTTTAAAGCGTCTAATTACTAATAGGTACTATAAATTGTACTTTTTGCCTTGACTATGCAATATGTAAAAGGTCGAAAGTAGAAAATGCTTTTAAAAATTTAATTAAAATATGTTAATTTTGGATTCTTTTTTCGCTCTTCCGAATAAAGTTCAATGTATTATAAGGTAAAAAGAGCATAGGTACGAAGCCTTAATTAAAAAAGACCGCATCAGGAAATCGAATAAATATATTAGAGAAAAGGAACTAAACATCCTAACTTTGACAAAAAGACTATATGATAAAAAAAAAAAAAAAAAAAAACGACAGTCGCGCGCGCAGCGCGACTGAAAAGAATCTGGAAAATCGAGACTCGCCGTCTGAGTGCCGCGCCGCGGGAGGAGGAGGAGGGGAAGAAAAAAAAAATCGTGTTTACGCGCATTAAAAGCCCAGGCAGCTGTGCGCGCGAGGTGGAGAAAAGGGCGCATCCGCCAGGATAAATGGAATGGGAGAGGAGAGGCGCGCGGTGGTAGTCTGGGCGAGCAAAGTGCGTATTACGCGGCGGCGCTGCAGCGCGGGGGGGGGGATCGCCTACGAGATAGACGCAGATAAGGAGAGAAAACAAGAGACGAGCGAAAGGGTTGTAGCTATTACCGGAATAGAGAAAAGAGACGAAAGCGATACGCGAGAGGGAAAGAGATTGGAGGGAAAAGAGAGAATGCTGCCGGCTCGCTCAACAATTAATTAGCGCGAGCGTATATATATTTGTAAATAACAGCCGGGGAGGCTGGATGGAGATGCGGGTTTTTCTGATTTTAATGAGGGAATAAACACCGCTGCCAATTATTGTTCAATGAACTTACGGTGTTGGTTATATGTTTTTACGGCGAAAAAGAAGTAATTAAAGGAATTTCAGATATTTCCCGTGTTACATAATTATACTTGCTTTTATATAAGCGTCGATTAATTTCCAGTCGCAAAACCTTGTATTGAATCTGTTAAACTTCCATGGTATTGGCAAGAAAACGGTGGAAAAAAAGGTGAAAGTCCGAACAAAAGGCCCAAAGGAAAGGACTTGGGGGGGCGAGAAAGCGACATAGAAAGCACTTGCGTTACAAGCCGAATTACAATGGTCCGAAAATAATTTAGGGTCGCCGAAATAGAGAGAAAGAGAGGCCATGCGTGCGCGTGCACCGGCAGCACGCATCTGCACCGAGTTATTTATGATGGATTAGGCGGGCTTTTAAAATCCCCCCCGGCTAATTTATGCCGCGTCGTGGCTGCTCCTCTCTCTCTCTGTTTTGCTCCTCTCTCTCTTTAGTCGGCCGCGCGCGCAAACCGGCTGCATAATTAAACTGCGCTCTCTGCGCGAATTAACTGAACGCGAAATGGAAAACTGTTGTTGCGCCGAGGAGTTTATTTCGCCGTTTTTCCGCATGCATATTGATAATTCGGCGGCGGATCGCTAATGGCTCGCGGACGGCAGGGCTTCGGTGATATTAAGTCGGAGGGTTTATTGCAGGAAAATCGAGGAATAAGAAGAGGGCCTGCTTTATGTTCTGGAAGCGGAGATATAATCGAGCGGGGCCGCCGATGTTACCCTTCGCGAGGGGGGATTAGGTTTATCTTATCTGTCTCTCCTATTAAAACGATGAAAGTGATTTTTCCGGCTTATTGATTTTCATATCGAATCGCTTGCGCTTGGATGTTCAGAATCATTTTCGAGTATTATCGGCCGTGAGATGTAAGTTCATTTTTTTTGGACAAGTTAAAAACAGTTGAGTTAACGAGTTGTTGGCTACGCCGCCTCGACAAAAATCTTCAAGACAATAATTGCAAAGCTAAAAATTTTCAACTTCAAGAGCTCAAAAAAAAAAGAACTCCCGAGAATCGTCCGTACCTCGAATTTCCAAAACGACAAGCGCCAGGGATTTGCGAGGGGTAAAAGAAGAAAACAGAATTAGCGGTTTACCTGCGCGGCGCGCAGCACTGACAAATATACATACGGGAAGCGCTCTCGGGGCCGTACAAGAACTCAGCGTGGGGGGCTTAAGGAGCCGCGCCGCTCGCTTTAAAATCTGGATGGCTTCCTCCCCCGCGGAAACGGCCGAGAGAGAGAGAGAGAGGCAGAACAAGAGAAAGAGAGCCGTATCGTATCGCGTTTTGCCCGTGTGACCCGGCGATCGATATCCGCACTGGCTGTTCTCGCGCGCCTACGATTTTCCCTTTGATCGCTCGTTACCTCGTCGCTTACCTCGTCCGTTCGATCGTAGCCGCAAGTTAAGAATCGCCTGTCCGGGCTTGAAATCGGGCTCCGGCCTTGAAAATTTATTGGTTCGTCGAGTTTTTGGAGGCGCTGCGAGATGACCCATATTGTAGAGGTGGATGATGAATTTATAGAAAAATGGAGTAAAATTTTAGGTTTCTAAATTGTTTGGTAGAATAAAACAATATAAAATTTCGATCGTCTTCTCTTTCTGCTGCTTATTGAAGCCCTGGGATTCGAGCCCGATTCACACGCCGTGATAGTACAAGTTTTGTGTTCGAAAGTCGTCATTGAAGCCTTTGAAACCCCTTCAACTATGTAACATCTAATTCCGACAGAGCTGCTACAATATCACGGTACATTCAACTTGTTTTTGTTAAATTTTATTTAGACACGTTGAAATGTACAGAATTTTTTAATTTCATCATTTTTAACGGGTAATTTTACGAAATAATTTTGTCTGAAAATTTTTCACTTTTATTTGCGTTGATAAAATACCTTATATATTGTATAAATAATTAAAAGGTAAAGATATTCGTTACGGCGATAAGATATTTTCCCCTAAAATCCAAAATTTAAAATTCAGCCTCGTCCTGTTTCGCATATTAAATACATCCAGAGATGCAATCTGATATTCGCCCGGATAACAACTCTGCAGCCTCGAAGCCTCGCGCTGACCCAGCAGTTTTAAAAAAGTTCTTCGAATACCTCAACAATTAACCCAAACTATCTACCCGCTGAATAATTTCGAGCGCCCAAAGAAATCCACATAAACACGACGTCCAGCCGAAAAGTGACGACAGTCATCAGCCGCAATGCAATGCTTATGCACGCTCTCGGTGATCCCCATCGGGCCTCCTCCTCCTCTCCTTCCTCGCCGGGGCTGCATCGCCGGCGCACCAATCCCCCGAGGAGCTTCAATATTAACGGACGAGTTAGTAGGCGGCCGCGCTCCGGGCGTCGCGCGCTGCGCGGTGCGTTTACGCGGCCGTTATTTTCCGGCCGGGCCCTGGGCCATTTAGCTCGCCTCTCCTACATAGCCGCGCGGAGATCAATCCGGCCGGTTTGTTATTGTCGGCGGCCACATGCCGGCCGCACGAACCGAGAGCGATCGCCCCGCTGACGTATATATATATATATATATATACGCACTAACGGAGATCCGAGCGAGAGGAAAGGCTGCGTAACGGCAATTACCCCGCTATTATGCGCAGCCTGCGTCCGCGACAATTGTGTATTGAATTTAATATTTCAGGGAGGAGCGACTGCTGCTGGGCCGAAGGGATGGCTGGTGGCGGTGGTGGCCCGGTGCCGGGTTAACGTCGTGGGCGACGCGATGGGGATAACTTTTTAATGGGCATTTTGCTTGGCTCGCCGTGCTTTTCTTTAATTAGGAGAGCTGCCTCGATTTTCGTTTAATTAAAAATTGGGCTAGGACGTTTTGGAATATGGCGATGTGATTTTTTTTTTATACTTTATGCCTTCCAACGAAACTTCCATAAAAACAGTAACCAAAAGCCAAAAAAAAAGACGAAAAAAATAAGTGGTCGATCATTGAAAAAGACCGATTATTCACTAAGATACAGCTATTCAAAAAATTGAAGAAAAAAAAATAAAACCTTAATATCTTTTGAACTAATAAGTTTCATAAGCAGAAAAACTATACAGCTCTGAACATACAAAAGATCTACCTTTTCCCAAAATTTCAAGTAATTTAAAGTCTTTTTACTCCCG